>BQNB010197534.1:0-11205 GCA_026074375.1 Tanacetum coccineum | reverse complement strand
ATTAAGCTAGTTTTCTAGTTTGCATTTTTCATAGATTCTAATCTGTCTAAACTACTTTCCATAATTTTTCTAGAATTTTTAGGATTTGCTTTCTATTTTTAATCAATTTTCTAAATTAAAATAGTTTTTAATTCATAATAAATAAAATAAAAATCAAAAAATATAATTCCTTTTTTAAAAATTTTCTTTTATCATTTAGGATTGTTAAAAATTAAATTTGCTTTTGTAAGGTTAAATTTGTTGAATTTAGTTTTTTAAAGAACGGGATTTGAATCCCGTTATCGTTTTTAGTGTTTTAGCCTTAATTGCTTCCGTTTTAGTTTTCCTTAGTAGAAATAGAAAAACAAATCCAATTTGTGATATTCAAGCATTGTTTAATAAACGTTACCTCGATTTTCTATTCACACCTCGTCGGGACACGACCCGGGAAGGTTTTTTTTAGGGTTTTTGCTTTAGTCAAAAGTGATTATCCTTTAAAAAAGCCTCTTGGAATTTTATTGATTGATAATTTTAATTATCTTCTTATTATTATATATTTATATTTATTATATATATATTATATAGTAAAAGGTGATTAATTTTATACGTGTCAACTATCTGATTATTTGTTTGGGGTCTAAGCATGTGGCATGCTTTAGACATTTGTTTGGGCTCGTGGGCATTCCTTTGATTTCTCTTATCCTATTCATTGTTCTATATATATCGTTTGGTATTTGTTTGGCAGGTTCTCGCAATCCGTTTCGTTCATTCCTTCGTTTTATTACCGTTATTATTATTATATCTTTCACTGAGCTTTAGCTCAGCCGCGTTTTCTTTTCCTGCGGCAGGTGCTAAGCGGGAAGCTGGAATATGAGAGTTGAGAGTAGGAGCTTTTAGAGGACCCACCTTTAGAAGAAACCTTTTTATTTGGATTTATGTTTTAAGACCTTTCTTTTTGAAGATCTCTTTCATTTGACTTTGTTCGAATTTCATACTTTTGGAAGTCATTTCATTTCATGACTTAGTATTTTTATTTAATAAAGTCTTCCGCTTGCGTTTATATATTCTGCTATGACACCATAACGTAACTCTTGGTCTCTTTATCAGAGCGGGGTGTTACAATTATGGTATCAGAGCCAGGTTGAGCCCTGTGAAACCTAGGTTATGACCTGTGAGGATTGGGTAGACATTAGTCTTCCTTTTGATATGATCGCTTCCTTTCGTATTTTGATCTTAACTTTAAATTGTCTTCACTGTTTCATTCGTTGACTGAGTATTTTCTTCGACCAAGGATCAGGCAACTAACTCTCCAGGTACCATTTCGGAAACTCTCTTTTTGAACGGTCGTGTTGTTTTTGTCTTATTTGATACGGGTACAACACATTTTTGCGGTTTCTGTTTCATTTACTAAACAGATTAGCATCTTCCCTACGCTACTTAATTATACCTTACCGATATCTACGCCTTTGAAAAGTCTGACCACGAATATCAGAACTGTCCGCTTCATTTTGATGATCAGATTCGTTTTTCTAATTTGCTTCCCTTAGAAATGAGTGACTTCGATATTAGTCTTGGTATGAATTGGTTGATTGTTCATCGCGCCCCTATCGTTTGTCATACCAATCGTGTCATCTTTGGTAATCTGAATAATCCTGAATTCATCTACCTATTTCAATTTCGATTTCAATTTTGAGGACGAAATTTTCTTTTTAGAGGGGAAGAGTTGTAAAACCCAAAATTTAAATTTCATTTCATATTGGTAATTTTAAATATAACATAAAGTTTATTAATAAGCATTTGAAATTAAAACCTTAGGTTATAATTTTGGGAAATTATAAAGATATAACATAAAGTAATTTGTTTTAAAGAAAAAAAATATAAAACTTATATTTGAATAAATATGGCCGGCCCATATTAAAAAAAGATATTTTGGTTAATTTGATTATTTTGTATATTTATTTTCTTTTATTAAAAGAACATATTTTAAGGGATAAGTATTAATAGGTTTTAGCAAGTATTTTGTGTAATCTTTAAAATAGGAAATTTTTTTATTGTGTCCCCCGCTTTTGCTTTACATAAATCCAGCCCCCCTTATATATGTTTAGGAAAAATTTTGTGTTCTTTTATAAAACCTATTTTTGGTATTAAGTGTAAAATGGTTTAAGCTAATATTGTGTAAATCTTTCTAAAACAATAAAAATATTTTGTCCCCTCCTCTCTACCCTTTTATATGGACAGCCCCTCCTCCCCCATTCTCCATATTCTCTCAAAATTTTCTTCCCATAATTTTGTATATTCCTCCATAAAAGCTTCAAGCAAGAAGAAAGTTTAGGTGTTTTTGGGTAATCCTTGAAGTTTTAGTGTTCTTAGTGTGGTCTTGATCTTTGATTCCTTGGTGTTTGTTTCTTATTCTTGTCTCCATCTCCAATCCGTAAGTAATCCATGTCTCTTTTGAATTCATTCTGGGTATTTCCATGATTACACATAAGTTTTATACATAAAATCATAAAGTGTAAAAAGAAGAAATCATGTAGTTATGAATTTGTAAATTATGTAATCTGATAAATAAGGCTTAATTACATGTTTTGAAACCCTAATATTATCATTAAATGTGTTATTAATAAAAACTACAAGATTAGAAACACTGGGGTTGGTTTTGATGGGTGTTAATTAGGGTTTTCATGGTTAATAATTCTGGGCAGAATTTTAGATCATGTTCAACGGGGTATATCTTAATGATAAAAATTGATTTTGACATAATTTTTGAGCCTAAAGTGAAGTTCAATGAATCTAGTTTCTGTAAAATCTGGCCTCATGTCAATTGGAGGTCGGGAAGGTCGTTTTTTAGATTTTATAAGATTAAGTGTCGAATTTGGAATTTATATCCGAAAAATTCAGTTGTAGTATTTGATTTTTAATTCTCAAACAATAATGAATTAGCCTTTACAATTTTCGTGGGATAATCGTCATGATATTAGCTACGTCCGTGATTTTTCTCAGAATTTTCTGAGTTGTCTAAGTTGGGTGTTTACGCGTCAACTTTTCAAAGGTTCTGCCAGGTCAAAATTCGGGTCAGTTTTGGGTAACAAGGGTCAAAGTGAGACTTAAACATGGAAATAAATTAAACCAATGATCATGGGTGTATTAGACATATGAAGGAACCTCTGTAATTTTTGGTGTAATTTTAGAAGATATTTTTATGGGTCTTTTAAGTATGGAAACTTACCTTGAATAAGTAGTCAAAATCTAAAAATTTTGGAAACCTTAATTAGGATTTTTTTTTTGTTTTCTTGGTGTTTTTTTTTTAATGTTTCTTTGATTTTCTCTTTTTTTCTTGTTGAATTTGTTTTTTTTTTTATTGTTTTGTTTATTCTTTTTGGTTTTTTTTTTTGTTGATTGCTTTTTTGTTTTTTGTTTTTTTTGTGTTTGATGTTTTGTTTTGTTTGTGTTTGGTTTTTTTTTGTGTTTTTTGCTTGTTTTGTGCTCTTTTTTTTTTTTTTTTTGTTAGTTTCTTTTGTCTTTCTTGTTTTTTTTTGTTTTCTTGAATTTGTTTTTTTTGTGATTTTTTATTTGTTTTTTTGTTTTTTTTTTGATTTTTTGTTTTTTTTTTTCTTGTTTTTGAATCTTTTTTTTTGTTTTTTGGTGGGGTGGTATTTTTTGATTTTTTGTTTTATTTATTTTGTTGGATTATTTGTGTTTTTGTTTTTCTTTTACTTTTGTTTTTTTTAATTCTTTGATTTTTTGTGTTTTTTTTGTTTTGTTTTGTTTTGTTGATTTGTGTCTTTTTTTTTGTGATGTTTTTTTGTTTGTTTGTTTGCTTTTTTTTTTTTCTTGTGTTTCTTTGGTTTATGATTTTGTTTTTGTTTTTTTTTTTTTTTTTTTGTTGATTTTGCTTTTGATTGTGTTGTTGTTTTTGAGTTTTTGTTTTCTTTATGTTTTTGTGTTGTATTTTGATTTGTTTTTTTGATTGTTTTTTTGTTTGTTTTTTTGTTTTTTTGCCTTTTGTTGTTTTTGTGATTATTTTGTTGTGATTTTGTTGTTTTTTTGTTTTTGTTGTTGTTTGTTTTTGGTTGTTTGATCTTGACTTTTTTGTTTGTGCATTTGATTCTTATTTTGTTTTTTTGATGAATTGATTGCTTTTTTATTTTGTTTTTTTTTGTTTTTTTGTTGTTTTTTTTTTTATGTGTTTTTTTTTTGTTTGATGACGTTTATTTGTTTTTCTTTCTTTTTTTTTCTTGTGTGTTTGTGTTTGTTTTTTGATGTTTTTTTTGTTTTTTTTTTTTGTTTTTTTTTCTTTTTCTTGATTTTTTAGTGTTTTGTTTCTTGATTCTTTTTGTTTTTTTTGTGTGTTATTGTGTGTTGTGTTTCTTTTTGTTTGTGTCTTTCTTTTGTTTTTGTTTTTGTATTTTTTTTTTTGTTTTTTATTTTGTGTAGTGTTGTTTTTTTTTTGTTTGGTGTGTTTTTTTTTTTTTTTTTTCTGTCTTGTTGCTCTTTATGTTTTTGTTGTTTGATGATGTTTTTTTTGTTTGTTTTTCTTTCTTTTGATTGTTTTTGATTTTTGCTTTTGTGTGATTTTTTGTTTTGTTTGTTTTTTTTTTTGTGTTTGCTCTTTTTTTTTTTTTTTGCCTTTGTGTTGTTTTGGATTGTTTGTTTTTTTGTGTGTATTGTTTGTTTTGTTGTGGTTTCTTTTGATTTTTGTTTTGTTGTTTTATTGTTTTGTCTTTTTGTTTGATTTTTTTTTGTTTTTTGATTTTTGATTTGTTTTTTGATGTTTTTTTGTTGATTTTTATCTTTTTATGTTTGATTTTTTGTTGTTTTTTGTTTTTATGTTTTGATGTTTGTTTTTGTGTTTTTTTTTTTGTTGTTTATTGTTTTTTTTCATTTTTGTTTTGTATTTTTGTTTTTGTTTTTTTCTTTGTTGTGCTTGATGTTTTTTTTTTTGTTGTTTTTTGTTTGGTGTTTTCTTTTTTTGATCCTTATTGTTATTTTGTGTGTTTTTGTTTGTTTTTTTTTGTTTTATTTCTTTTGAATTTTTTTTTACTTTTTGTTTTTGTTTTTTTTTATTTTTGTGTTTTTTTTTTTTTGTTGTCTTTTTTGTCTTAATCTTTTGATTGGTTTGTTTTATTTGATGTTTTGAATATATTTTTTTTATTGTCTTTTTTTTTTTGTTTTTTTGTTTTTTTTTTGGCCGTTTTTTTTTTTTTTTATTAGTTTTTTTTTTTTTTTTTGTTTTATTTTTTTTTTCTTGATTGTGTTTTTGATTTTGTTTTTTTGTGTTTTTTTTTTTTTTTTTTTGATTTTTGATTTTGTGTTGTTGGTTTTTTGTTGGTTTTTTTGATTTTGTTTTTTCTTACTTTTTTTGTTTTTGTTTTTTTTTGTTTTTATTCTTTTTTTGTTTTTTTGCTTTATTTGGGTTGATTGTTTTGTTTGATTGTGTATTTATTCTTTTTTGTTAGTTTTTTCTTGTTTTGTTTTGTTTTTTTTGTTTTTTTTTATTTTTATTTTTTCTTTTTTTTGTTTTGATGATTTTTTTTGTTTGTTGTTTGTTTTTTTGTTTTTTTGTGTGTTTTTCCTTTTTTTTTTTGTCTTGATCTTTTTGTTTTGTTGTGTTTTTTGTTTTTTTGCTTTGAATTGTATTTTTTTTATTATTTTTGTGTTTTGATTTGTTTTGTTTTTTCTTTTTTTTGATTTTTTTGTGAATTGTTTTTTTGTTTTGATTGTTGTAATCTTGTTATGTGTTTTCTCTTTGATGTTGTTTTTTGTTTTTTTGTTTTTTTTTTTTTTTTTTTGTTTTTTAATTTATTTTTTTTTGATTTTGTTTTTTGTTTGTTTGTTTTTTGTTGATATTTTTTTTTTCTTATGAATTTTGATATTGTGTTTTGTTTTTTTGTTTTTGTTTTGCTTTTTTTTATGATTGTTTGATTGCTTTGCTTTGTTTTTTTTTTTTTATTTTTTTGTGTTTTTCTTCTATTTCTTTGATTTTTGGATTTTTTTGTCTGGTTTTTTTGTGGTTTGTGTTTTATTTTTTTTGTTGTTTTTTTTTTTTTTTTTTGTTTTTTTTGTTTTTTTTTTTGTTTTTTGTTTTTTTGGTTTGTTGATTGTTTTTTTGATTTGTTTGTTTTTTTATTTTTTTGCTGTTGTTTTTGAATTTGTTTTTTTTTTTTTGTGTTTTTTTGTGTGGTTTTTGTATTGTTTTGTTTTTTTTGTTTTGTTTTTTTTGTTTTTTTTGATGTTTGTTTTTTGTTTTGTTTTGTTTGTTTTTTGTTTGTTTTTTTTTTTGTTTTGCTTTGTTTTTTTTTTTTTTTTTTTGATTTACTTTCGTTTTTTTTTTTTTTTGTTTGTCTTTTTTTGTCTTTTGTGTTGTCTTGTTTTTTGTCTCTTTTTTTTTGTTTGATTGTTGATTTAGTGCAATGTTTATTTTGATTGTGTGTGTGATTTTCTTTTTTGTTGTTGGATTGTCCTTTTTCTTTATTGTGTTTTTTTTTTTTTTTTATTTTTTGTTTTTTTTTGCTTTTTTTGTTGTTTTATTTTTTTTACTTCTGTTTTTTTTATTTTTGTTTGATTTTTTTCTTTGTTTTTTTTTGTTTTTTTGATTTTGTTTCATTCTTGTTGTCACCATGATTACATATGCAAAAGTTTTCATAAAAACCTAAAAGATTGTAAGAAATAATGTGTTTATGTTCTTGTCAATTTCTCTAGGGTTTAATCTAATTAAAATGGTTAAATTACATGTTATGAAACCCTAAGATGATCATTAAATGTGTTATTAATAAAAACTACAAGATTAGAAACCCTAGGGTTGGTTTTGATGGGTGTTAATTAGGGTTTTCATGGTTAATAATTCTGGGCAGAATTTTAGGTCATGTTCAACGGGGTATAACTCAATGATAAAAATTGATTTTAACATGATTCTTGAGCCTAAGATTAAATTCAGAGAGTCTAGTTTCTGGAAAAGTTAATTTCATAATTTTTCAAGGTCGGGAAGGTTGGTTTTTGGTTGCTAAAAGATAAAGTGTCAAAACTGGGAATTCAGTCCGAAAAATTCAGTTGTAGTATTTGATTTTTAATTCTCAAACCATAACGAATTAGCCTTTGAAATTTACGTGGGTTAATCTTCATGATATTAGCTACGTCCATGATTTTTTTGAGATTTTTCTGAATTGTCTAAGTATGGTAAATACGCGTCAACTTTTCAAAGGTTCTGCCAGGTCAAAATTCGGGTCAGTTTTGGGTAACAAGGGTCAAAGGGATACTTAAACATGGAAATAAATTAAACCAATGATCATGGGGGTACTAGACACATGTGGGAACCTCTGTGATGTTTTGTAGAATTTTTGGATGTCGTTTAATGGGTCTTTAACATCGGGAAACTTGCTTAAAATGTTGGCAGATTTTTGAAATTTAGAAAACTCTAATTTAGTCACCTTAAGTGTTTTAAATGATAAGATTAAGTAATAAACTTATGAAATAAGATAGATATTAATATGTAATCATGGATTCTTATAGATTCGGTGAAGGTGTTGTGATCTCTTGCTTTTGTGTTCATTTCTCTCCGATTGCTTATTCGTTAAGGTACATATATTCCGTCCTTTTATTAAGGACACTTCATTCTCTTTTGTTTGGCTACTTGATCTATTTGATATTCGTTTGATATTTCTTTGAGTTACAATCCGTAATCATGACTCGTTTGATGTTGACAATTTGTTTGATTCGATATTCGTTTGTATGAATATGTTGGTTCTTGTTTGGAATATGCTACTAGATTCGTTTCCATATTTGGATTATTCGAAACTTGTTCACTTATATCTTTGCTTTAATCTTGCCCGAGCTATTTGTATCAAGTCATGGAGGTACCATGACTATGTCATTGATGCACCAATGGCATGACACTATCTGTGGCGGTGTGATTATTCCACGGCATTCCCTTTTGTATGTGCACTTATTAGATTTGTGATTAATATGTTTTCGTACACTCGCCATAGTCTTGTGTACAACGATATAACTATTGTTTATGCAGTGAGTGTATGATGCATCCTAGGTACTTTGTTCGTCAGCATTCAGTGGAATGGTTTTGTTTGTTCAATACACCCCATTTCACATTTATTGTAGGGTACATCTGGAGTCCCTGCAGCTCCCATGTATAATTTAATATATAGAGATGATACGATTTTACGTTGGATTATATCTAAGCGTGTGCCTGCTTTAGACCTTTGTTTCGGCTCATGGGCACTCCGTCGTTTCCTAATTCTTAATTATCGCTTAGATATTTCGTAGACATTTGGTTTAGACAATTGCTAGTGATCCGTTCTTCAATTCATTTAAACTTATTATCGTTGTCGTTATTATATCTGTTCACTGAGCGTTAGTTCAGCCGCGTTTTCTTTTCCTGCGACAGGTACTAAGTGGGAAGCTAGGATATGAGTGATGAGTGTAGGAAGCTTCTAGAAGACTAACCCTTATTAGCTTTCCTATTGTTTTGGATTTATATTTAAGACCTTTTTGTTTAAAGATTGCTTTCATTTAGACTTTGTTGGAATTTAATACTGTTGGAAGTCATTTTATTTTATGACTTGGTATTTTGATTAATAAAGTCTTCCGCTTGCGTTTATATGTTCTAATATGACACCATAACGTGACTCCTGGTCTCTTTATCAGAGCGGGGTGTTACAATTATGGTATCAGAGCTGCCAGGTTGAGCCCTGTAGAACCAAGGTTATGACCTGTGAGGATTGGGTAGACATTAGGTTTCATTTTGATATGATCGTTTCCTTTTGTATTTTGATCTTATCTTTAAATTGTCTTCGTTGTTTCATTCGTTGATCAAGGATTTTCTTTCACCAAGGATCAGACAGCTAACTCTTCAGGTACTGTTTCGGGAACTCTCTTTTTGAACGGTCATGCTGTTTTTGTCTTATTTGATACGGGTGCAACACATTCTGTGGTTTCTGTTTCATTTTCTAAACACCTTAGCATTTTCCCTACGTAACTTAATTTTACCTTCTCGATATCTACGCCTATGAAAAGTCTGACCACGAATATCAGAGATGTCCGCTTCATTTTGATGATAAGATTCGTTTTACTAATTTGCTTCCCTTAGAACTGAGTGATTTCGATTTTATTCTTGGTATGAATTGGTTGACTATTCATCGCGCCCCTATCGTTTGTCATACCAATCATGTCATCTTTAGTAATCTGAATAATCCTGAATTCATCTACTTATCTCAATTTCGATTTCAATTTCGAGGACGAAATTTTCATTTTAGAGGGGAAGAGTTGTAAAACCCAAAATTTGAATTTAATTTCATATTGGTAATTTTGAATATAACCTAAAGTTTATTAATAAGCATTTGAAATTAAAACCTTAGGTTATAATTTTGGGAAATTATAAAGATATAACATAAAGTATTTTGTTTTAAAGAAAAAAATATATAAAGCTTATATTTGTATATATATGGCCAGCCCATATTTAAAAAAAAGATATTTTGGTTAATTTGATTATTTTGGATATTTACTTTCTTTTATTAAAAGAACCTATTTTAAGGGATAAGTATTAAAAGGTTTTAGCAAGTATTTTATGTAATCTTTAAAATAGAAATTTTTTTTTTGTCCCCACTCCTTTGCTTAATGAACCATCCCCTATAGGTGTTGATACACCAAAATCTTTTAATTTTGAAGTCTAGCTTAATTAGGGAAAAAAGTGTAATTAAAAAAGGAATAAATCTTTTAATTTGCAAACAAGTTATTTTTGTCTTTCTCTTCCCTTTTTCCTCTCTTATAACCGGCCCCTCCTCTCTCCCATTCCCATTATTCTCTCAAAATTCTTACTCCATAATTTTTTGTATTCCTCCATAAAAGCTTCAAGCAAGAAGAAGGTTTAGGTGTTTTTGGGTAATCTTTGAAGTTTTGATGTTTTTAGTGTGGTCTTGATCTTTAATTCCCTGGTGTTTGTTTCTTGTTCTTGTCTCCATCTCCAATCCATAAGTAATCGATGTCTCTTTTGAATTCATTGTTGGTATTTCCATGATTACACATAAGTTTTATACATAAAATCATAAAGTGTAAAAAAAAGAAATCATGTTGTTATGAAATTTTAAATTATGTAATCTGATAAGTATGGCTTAATTACATGTTTTGAAACCCTAACTTGATCATTAAATGTGTTATTAATAAAAACTACAAGATTAGAAACCCTAGGGTTGGTTTTGATCGGTTTTAATTAGGGTTTTCATAGTTAATAATTCTGGGCAGAATTTTAGGTCATGTTCAACGTGGTATATATCTTAATGATAAAAATTGGTTTTAACATGATTCTTGAGCTTAACGTTAAATTCAAAGAGTCTAGTTTCTGGAAAATCCGGCCTTATGTCAATTGGAGGTCGGGAAGGTCGATTTTTAGATTTTATAAGATTAAGTGTCGAATCTGGAATTTCTATCCAAAAAATTCGGTTGTAGTGTTTGATTTGTAATTCAAAAACCGTAAGGAGTTAGATTCTAAAATTTTATTTGGTAAATATTCAAGATATGTGATATATCCATGATTATTTTCAGAAATTTATGAGTTGTCTAAGTAAGGTTTTTACGCCTCAACTTTTCAATTGTTCTGCCAGGTCAAAATTCGGGTCAGTTTTGGATAACAAGGGTCAAAGGGATACTTAAACATGGAAATAAATTAAACCAATGATCATGGGTGTACTAGACACATGTGAGAACCTTTGTGATTTCTTGTAGAATTTTTGGAGGTCGTTTAATGGGTCTTTAATATCGGGAAACTTGCTTAAAATGTTGGCAGATTTTGGAAATTTGGAAAACTCTAATTTAATTACCTTAAGTGTTTTAAATGATAAGATTAGGTAATAAACTTATAGCATAAGATAGATAATAACATGTAATCATGGGTTCTTGTAGATTCGGTGAAGTTGTTGTGATCTCTTGCTTTTGTGTTCATTTCTCTCCGATTGCTTATTCGTTAAGGTACAGATATTACGTCCTTTTAGTAATGATACCTCATGTCTTGATTCTCATTTATTTTAGCTACTTTGGTTCGTTTGATATTCCGTCCGATTTGCTATCCGTACTCATGACTCATTGATATTCCCTTTGATTTGATATTCGCAATTATGATTCTGTTGATCCTTGTTTGAATACGATGTTAGATCCGTTATCTTGACTTGATCATTAGTATCTTGTTCACTTATATCTTTGCTTTAATCTTGCCCGAGCTATTTG
>BQNB010197532.1:0-11205 GCA_026074375.1 Tanacetum coccineum | reverse complement strand
ACAACAATCTAAGTCCAAAAAGCATTCGAAATTTTAAAGAGCTTAAGATGAAAAACTCAAAGAAGCAAAGTTGTAAAGGCAGCCAGGGGGAACAAGATTAATAAAGGCTACTAGGGCTGAAACTCACAAATAAGTTCACAAAGAGCTTATCTTTAAGCTGTTACAGAAAGGAGGGCTTATCCCTTGGTTTTAGGGCTTATCCTTTGGTTTTAGAAAATAAGCTATAAAAAAAACTCAAAACTAGATCAAAATAAAAAAGGAAAGAAGTCCTAAAGAGCTTAAGATGTGCTTAATCTAAGAATGCAAAGAAATCAAAGCTTAAACTACTCTTATGCTACTGAAATTGATCAAGAAGTAAGCAAACTCAGGAAATAAGCAAAGTAACACAAAATCCAAGTAAGCTAAAAACCTTAAATAGCTAAACTAGACTTTAAAACATAAAGAACTTATTAATCGACTTATTATCCATCTAAATGAGCTATAAAATCTAGACTTAAAAGCTAATTTAACAAATTTAGACTCTACTTAAATTCCTACTGTTTTTGGAATTTTCAGGTTTTTATGACTTTTGACGGCTGAATTAAACTAAGTAAATAAGCTAGAAATTGCAAATTAAGACTTAAACCGAATTAAGCTATATTAAAACTTAAATCCTACTGAATTTAATTAGCTAAATCTTAAAATTACTTATCTAAATTAAGCTAAGAACACAGCAGTACTAACTGAGGTTAGTACTGCTAGTGTAAAAATTCAACAGTACTTTCGCTGAAAGTACTGCTGATGCAATTTGATCTTTGAGAACAGATTTAAGCTATGAATTAAGCTAGAAAATGAAAACTAAAACTGATTTTAAGATAAGCTACAACTAAACTTAATCCTACTTGAATTTCCAACTAAAATTTAAGCTAACAGTACTAACTTATGGTTAGTACTGGTAGTGTAAAGGCTCAGCAGTACTAACTGAGGTTAGTACTGCTAGTGCAAAATCAAGAGTGCTCTTAAACCAAACACTCCTTTGTCATCATGACAGAATTTTAGAAAAGCTTTTAAGAGAAATCTAATGAACAAGTACTAAATACCAGATAAAAACTAGCTTAAAACAAACTTAGCAATCATGATTAAACAACTGAATAAGTAAAATTCTAAGATCTTAACTAATTAAACTAATGTTTTTGGATTTTATGAGTTTTTATGACAGAAATTAGTAACTAATGATCTATAACTATTTAAGCAAAAACAGATAAGGACAAACAACTAATAAGCAATATAAGAGATATTTAAACACTAATAAGCAAAGAGAATAAGCATATAAGCAATAACTAAGCAATTAAACTGAAATTAGAGAAGAATGAAAAGAGAAACTTACTTAATCCTTTAGCTAAACAAAAGGAACCAATTAAGGCAGCTACAAGCTCCTTAGCTTATTAATAAGCTAAGGTATAAGTCCTTGGGATCTCTTCCAAGTTAAGATCCCCTTCCAAAAAGCTCTAATCCAATTAGATCCATAATAGATTTAACTGATTTAAGGTTTAAGTAAGATTAATTCTGAATTCAAACAGCTCTATTTCAGCTTATAGACTGAAAGAGCTTTAAATGAGCTTATTAGCTTATTGAGACAATATGGCTTATTAAGAGAGCTTAAAGTTTGAAAATAAGAAGAGCTTAGAAAATGAGATTTAAAACACTAAAGACTGAATTTCATTAATTAAAGAAACTGATTACATTACTTGAAAAAGGAAAATTACATTTAAGAAAAAACGAATTTAAGCTACTAAAAATTA
The DNA here is from genome assembly GCA_026074375.1 of Tanacetum coccineum. Taxonomy (NCBI): domain Eukaryota; kingdom Viridiplantae; phylum Streptophyta; class Magnoliopsida; order Asterales; family Asteraceae; genus Tanacetum; species Tanacetum coccineum. The sequence goes on along the minus strand of BQNB010197532.1, from coordinate 9,424 downwards.
CATAAAAACTAGATAAAAAGAAGACTCCTTGTGTGTGTGAGAATGAGGCCTATTTATAGTGCCAAGCTGAATCTTCTAGGCCCTCTTGCCTTGCTCTCCAAACCTTCAATCTCTGCCATTCATTTCTTCAATCATTTGATCTATATTGTGGGACGTTGGATCAATTTGTGGACACCTGAGGATTGCCATGCTGGCATTCCCTTGATGTGACGTTTGTGCTAGTTTTGTGAGTGGATTTAGCACAAAACCCACATAAACTTGTGCTTCTTTGATTGTTGACGTGGCTCTTCTTGAGAGAAGGTTAATGAATCCTTTGATAAAGACTGATTTGTCCCTTCATTTGTGATGTAGACCTCTTGAATTGACTTAAGCACCCTTTAATTTTGATTTGCCCCCTTGTTTTACCATGGGGTGAAAATGGGGAAGACGATGAATAGTAAATGTGCTTCCCGCCTATTTTTGGGACAGTTAAAACTGTTGATCTTTGGTGAGTTTGCACAAATGGCCCTTGTCTTTCTTTTCTCTCTTTCAAGTTATAAATAACTTTTGGAAATTGCAAGATTGGTCCTTGTGGTATCATAAAAGGAAAGGGCTAAGGATTGGGCTTGATATTTTTGGCTTCGGCTTTGTACTCTTCTGATTCTCGTGTCCGTGCTTGCTCGTTTTTACTGTAATTTTGTGATTTTTGACTTATCCGTACCTGCATACACAAAACACAAATACAAGCATATTTTTGCCATTTTTGGTCTGTTTTGGGTTTAATTGGGTTATTTTAGGTACAAACGGATATGTGTATTTTACACTTATCAGACATATGCAATGAAAATTCTTATGGCCTCTATACGTGCATCCGGTGCAAACGACTCCTCAAAGTCAATCCCTTCTTCTTAACGGTAACCCTTTGCTAGTAACCTAGCCTTTTTTTTCAACACACCCTCATATTCATCCAATTTAACCTTAAAGATCCACTTAAGAGCGATGAGCCTGATGTTAGTTGGTCTTGGTACTAACTCTCATACTTCAAGTCGATCAAACTCGTAAATTTCCTCTTGCATGGCTTTAATCCAGCTAGATTCTTTCATCGCTTCTCAATAATTCTTTGGTTCGACTTTAGTAAGAAATGCATGGAAGTAACACCACATGACATCGGTAGCAAGTTGGCGTCTTGTATAAACTGGTTCAGATGGATTGCTTATGATTGTCTCAAAGGATGATCTTGAGTCCATCTTCTAGTGTGAGAATGTGGTTAATTGAAAGTATGCGTGTTTGATGAGTCTACAATCCTTGTTGATGATTCAACGGAACTTGTCTCATGTGGTGCAAAAGGATTTGTAAATGCATCACTATCAAACTCTGCATCTTCATTTACATTGTTGATAGAAATAATGTCTAAAAACATTATTAATATTTTTCACATATTTACGTTTTGATAATCACAAAATATAAAAATGTTCTGTTTTCATTACTACGAACTGTTTTGCTACCTTATAAACTATATCGTTTAGGGTATGCAAACCATATTTGGATAAATTCGTAATTGTCTTTATTGACGATATTCTGATATATTCAAAGAACAAGCAAGAGCTTGAAGAGCACCTTAAGCTAATCTTATAATTGCTTAAGAAAGAGGAGTTGTATGCCAAGTTTTCCAAATGTGAATTTTGGATTCCTAAAGTACAGTTCCTAGGTCACGTGATTGATAGTAAGGGTATTCACGTAGATCCCGCCAAGATCGAATCCATTAAAGATTGGGCATCTCCTAAGTCGCCAACGGAGATTCATCAATTTTTAGGTCTTGCTGGGTATTACCGGAGATTCATTGAAGGGTTTTCTAAGATCGCCAAACCAATGACCAAGCTCACTCAGAAGAAGGTCAAGTTTGAGTGGGGTGATAAACAAGAAGAAGCTTTTCGACTGATAAAGCAGAAGTTGTGCAGCGCACTAATCCTGTCCTTACCTGAAGGAAGCGAAGATTTTATCGCATACTGCGATGCTTCAAAGAAGGGTTTGGGCGCTGTGTTAATGCAAAGAGAGAATGTGATTGCTTATGCATCACGCCAACTGAAGATTCATGAGAAGAATTATACGACTCATGATCTGGAACTTGGAACAGTAGTGTTCGCTCTCAAGATTTGGAGGCACTACCTGTATGGAACCAAGTGCACGGTATTCACTGATCATAAGAGCCTACAACACATTCTTAATCAGAAAGAGTTGAACATGAGGCAACGACGTTGGTTGGAGTTGCTCAGCGATTACGATTGTGAGATTCGATATCACCCAGGAAAGGCAAACGTTGTTGCTGATGCTCTAAGCAGGAAGGAGAGAGATCAACCATTAAGAGTTCGAGCCTTAGTCATGACTATTGGCTTGGATCTTCCCAAACAAATCTTGAATGCTCAGACTGAAGCACGAAAACCAGAGAACATCAAGAACGAAGATGTTGGAGGAATGTTGGTTGAAAACGCTAAAAATCCAGAGGCAATTAGGACGGAAAAGTTGGAACCCCGTGCGGATGGAACTCTATGCCTAAATGGCAGGAGTTGGCTACCCTGTTATGGCGATTTGCGGACGGTGATCATGCACGAGTCCCACAAATCAAAATACTCTATACATCCGGGTTCTGACAAGATGTACCAAGATATGAAGAAGCTATATTGGTGGCCCAATATGAAAGCCGACATCGCCACCTATGTTAGCAAGTGTTTGACCTGTGCTAAGGTCAAGGCCGAACATCAAAGGCCATCAGGATTGTTGGTACAACCCAAGATACCTGAATGGAAGTGGGACAACATCACTATGGATTTTGTCACGAAGCTTCCTAAGTCGTCGCAAGGCTACGATACTATCTGGGTGATTGTGGACCGACTTACTAAGTCTGCAATTTTCACACCAATGAGAGAGACTGATCCTATGGATAAACTTGCAAGAATATACCTAAAGGAGGTTGTCACGAGGCATGGAATACCTGTTTCAATCATTTGCGATCGCGACCCGAGGTTCGCATCCAACTTCTGGAGGTCACTTCAGAATGCTTTAGGTACAAATTTGGATATGAGTACTGCGTACCATCCACAAACAGACGGGCAAAGCGAGAGGACAATTCAAACTCTCGAGGATATGCTGCGTGCTTGCGTGATCGATTTCGGAAAAGGTTGGGTTAATCATTTACCGCTAGTTGAATTCTCTTATAACAATAGCTATCACGCTAGCATCAAGGCCGCACCATTCGAAGCACTTTATGGTCGAAAGTGTCGTTCACCTGTTTGTTGGACCGAAGTTGGAGAAGCTCAAATCCTCGGTCCCGAACTGATTCAAGAGACAACTGAGAGAATCGTCCAAATCAAGCAAAGGATGCAAGCCGCCCGGGATCGACAGAAGAGTTACGCCGATCTGAAGCGTAAACCGATGGAATTCCAAGTCGGGGATAAAGTTATGCTTAAAGTTTCGCCTTGGAAAGGGGTCGTACGTTTTGGCAAACGGGGGAGCAAACGGGGGAAGTTAAACCCCAGGTATGTTGGACCTTTCAAGGTGTTAGGAAAGGTTGGAGAGGTTGCTTACAAACTCGAGCTTCCAGAGGAGCTAAGTAGGGTTCACAATACATTTCACGTATCAAATTTGAAAAAGTGCTATGCCGACGAACCGTTAGCCGTTCCGTTGGATGGACTTCATTTTGATGACAAGCTTCAGTTTGTTGAGGAACCCGTTGAGATCGTGGACCGTGAAGTTAAACGGTTGAAGCGAAGCCGCATTCCATTAGTCAAGGTTCGATGGAACTCCAAGAGAGGTCCTGAGTTCACGTGGGAACGTGAAGACCAATTCAAGAAGAAATACCCACACCTCTTCGCAACGATCGCACCGTCGTCAAGTGTGTCACAACCCGCAAATTTCAGAACTTTAAATTACTATTTTACCCTTTTGACTTTTTGGTTCCGACTTGACTTTTGACTTTTTGACCTTTTACGGTCACATAAAAACGATTTACCGCGTAACCAGTAAATTTTTGAAATGTATTTAAATAATAAATTTTTATCATTATTGTTATCTCTCATTTACAAATTTTTTTTTTAAATTATTTGACTTGAAAACGAGAAGATATATTTTATTCCTAAATTGATTTATCAAAAACGACCCGCTAAATTACGTTTTCACGATTCGGACTCTAAAGCAATTTGATGTAAAACGACATCCCAAACAACTTTTTAGTTTTGCCCGAGACACGAAACCAAGCAGAAAGTAACAAAAATAGCCTCGTAAAATTTTGAAGACAACGCATACCGACACAAGAAAATAATTAAATTTAATTATCACTTTTTAGTAAATAAAAATATTTAATAAATTATTTAGCATTTTATTTTCAAAAACATTCATTAAAAATGTGAATATTTAAAGTATAGTTTTATTTTACGGACACAGGTTACCTGTGAGACCCAATGGTTACTAAACATATAACAAACATTTTAAATATAATGTTATAAAAACGTTTATAAAATAATAGTCGAGTAAATACTCGTTTTTATAGGAAAAATGATTTGGAAAATAATGGCACAACTTTCGTATTTTGAATCATCCGTTAACTAACCTAATCGTGTCCCGAACCATCATTTAACCATCATTTAACAAAAATAACCGTTTCAGTCCCTGTGAGTATATTTTCAACATCTACCCTAAACTTTTATAGACTTGTCATTTTTATTTTCTTAGTTTCAAGTATATATAGTTGTGTCATTAGGGTTTACTCATTTCATTTAACAAAACCTAGCCCCCAAAATCCTCTCTCTCATTTCCGGCGCCCTCTTATTTTTCCGGCCAAGTTTTCCGGCGAGATTCTGGTGACAGCCGCCGCTGCCATCCTCACCTCCACGCCACCCCGCCACTCCGATCCACCATCCTCTTCACCACAACACACCATCGCAACCCCCACCTCGCTACCATCTCTAACCGATGACCACCACCTTTACCCCGTCACCATCTTCATCTCCACCAACCTGCCGCCACCATCCACCACCACATCATCACCACAGATCCGCCATCCTCCCCACCCTCGTCAGCCACCTCGTCGCCAGCAACACCACTGCATCCACCCTCACCAACGTCACCCCGTCACTACCAACATCACCGCCACCATGTTCATGCCACCATCACTATCTCCACGCATCATCACCACCCACTGCCGCCCCTCACGCCATCATCTCCACCACGACCATCCCCACCTCGGCTGCACCACACAGCGGGTGTGCTCGGTTCTAGAAACGACCCCAAAGGGGTGTTTGGTTATGGTAACAGCCCCACAAGGGGGTGTTTGTTTATGTTGTTTTACACCGTAGGGTGCGTTTGGTTGGTTTGGCAGCCCCGAATGGGTGCGCTTGTTTTGTATAATCGTTGCGAGATTTGGAAAGTTTAAAACCCGAATTAAATGGTGGTGTAAATTGGTTAAATAAATATGGTATTAAGTATTTTTATTTTTGTGTTTTAAAGTCATTAAGGGGTGTTTGTTTCGTTGGACAGCAGCCCCAAACAGGGGTGTTTGGTTGGCTGTATAGCAACCACATAGGGTGCGTTTGGTTCATTGTTAATAGCTAATAAGGGTGTGTTTGGTTACACTTGTTTTTGGTAAATTGTTTAAGTTCGTTTAGATATATATTGAGGTATTTGCAACATGGATTTGTTTTAATGGAAACCAATGAGTTTTGGTAAAAATGGAAACGTCGTATAAACGGCAAGGTCATGCCGAAATTTCTAAAAATTGTTGTACTTAGTAAATTTTCATTAAAGTTTATATTATTTTAGAAACCCGCTAAAATGACAAAGTTATATATAGCTTTTAAGATTATTAAATGGTGAGTTTACGATAAACTGATGTATAATCGAAAACCATACTTTTACAAACGAGATAACTATTTTAACTAAGAACTGTCAAGAAAAACTAAATACTAAATTATAAAATATTATTTTATAATTCTCGACTAATAGACAAAATAATAAGTTTTGTAAAAACTTTAAAAACGACCTTTATTTAATTCGTAACTTTAAAACGTGTGTTTACTTTTATGTACGAACTCTTTATTAATTTAATTAGTGGCTTTTGAAAAAGTGTCGAATTATATTATTACCATTATTTTAATCACGTTTCTTATATAATACTTGTAAAGTATTATATATTGCGACTTATTCTTTTGATTGTTTGTCTTTATTATATAATTTACCATATGAATTATATAATTGTCTCTTTTTTTTCATATGTAATATATACGGAATATATTGCACACTTTGTGTTTGCTTTTCGATTTATTTTATTTGACCAACCACCAAACTCATCCAACCTTAAATTCAAATCCTTTATCAACGATTCAAGGGGAAATTGATTTCAACAAAAAACAAAAGACAATTGAGTCATTTTTCAAGAAACCTTCATAAATCATTCATGTTAATTTGACTATATATAAGAATTATAATTTATATTTTTTATGGGGTCTAAAGAAATTATCTAAAATGTATTTATTATAATTTTTAGACGAATTATTAATTTAGCACCCTATCCCCGAGTCGGGACCGGCAAAAAATATTATCTTAGAGAGTTTATTAAATAATCGAGTATTAATTTATCGAGTTTCTACTGTATATATATATATATATATATATATATATATATATATATATATATATATATATATATATATATATATTTATATTTATTTATTATATATTGTAACACGCGAGTATATTGCAACATTTATTGATTAAGGGGAAAAACGTTAAATTTTGTGAATATGGAAAACGTTGTATAAACGAGTAGGTCATGCCGAAATTTTTATAAAATTTTATACTTAGTATTTCTCGCTACAACTTCTATTATTTTTGGAAACCGATAAATCGGACTAAGTTATACTTAAAGATATATTATTTACAATTATACAATAACTCGACAACGAACGAAAGTTATACTTTTATAAACGAGACAACTATTTTGGTTACAACACGTAAATAAAACGAAATACTAAATTATCAAATATTATTTATATTTTATAACTTTCGATTAGAAGATAAAATCATAACTTTTGTAAAAAGTTTTAATAACATCATTTACCTAATACGTAACTTTAAAACGTACGTTTTCTTTTATACAAGAACTTTTATTCAATTATTTACGTGGTGATTTCTGAAAACGTGTCGAATCATTTTATTTAATTATTTTCTCACGTTTCTTATAAAATACTTGCAAGGTATTATATACTTCAAAATAATCTTTTTATTATTTGTCTTTATTGTATAATTCACCATATGAATTATATAATTGTTTGTTTTTCAAATGTTAATATTATGGATTATATTACACACTTTGCTGTTTGATTTCTCGATTTTTTTATTTAACAAACACCAAACAATCCAACTTGTAATCCAAATCCTTATCAACGTGTCACGTTGATGTACTTATCCATCAGAAAACCCAAAATTCATCCTCCTAAGCTAGTAGAACATAGCCGTTAAGTTAAGCTGCATCTTCTTGGTCGAGCCGATTCGTCTTTCGTTTGTGTGGTGCATATTATTTGCATATCTGCCAATTGTTCTGCAACATCGAGGTGAGTTCATAGCCCCACGTTTTACTTGTTTTACATATACTTTACTACTTTTGGGGTGAGAAACATGCTCGTTTACAAACTTGTTTACGTTACTGAATTTCAAACTCGTTTATACGTTGATTACAAACTCGTTACATGATTGACATCACACTCGTTTTTACTAATGGATTTAAGTACTTTAAGTTTTTACGAAAAAGTTGGTTACTTTTACATTGGACAAAAGTATTTTTCTGTTATCGTTTCCTGTTTATGTGTTGCCTAAGTTCTACTACAAACCACTATTGCCCGAACTATCATGAACCGTTAGTCACCTATGGCCAATTGGATTGGTTAAGTGAGCGCGAATGCGTAAATAGATCTATTAGGACTAATTACCCTGATTGCAGTTTATTACACGTAAAATATTTATAAAATATAATACTTTAAAAAGAGTAATAAAGAAAGTTACCAAGTTACCCTTGATAAAATTCACTCTCAAAAATATATATAATATAATATATAATACGTATATTAGACCGGGCAAGTAAGATAAAAATTTCACTAGATAAAGAAAAAGTGCCAAAAATTATCTAAAAATAAAAGCCCTAATTTTTATCTTTTTATAAGAGTTTAATTAAACTAATTAAAAATTAACCCTAACTATTAATTAAAACTTAATGAACTAATTAAAAACTAACTTAAGGACTAATTGTGCAAAAACCTAAGAAACTAACGGGGAAACTGACAAACTGACAAGCTAACGGAGGGACTAACTGAAAAACAACTAAGATCGAAAAGTTACACTTTCTACCCTGAGAATCTACCCCGATCACAAATAAAGTCCAATAAGCATTTTGAAATTTTAAAGAGCTTAAAATGAAAAACTCAAATAAGCAAAGTTGTAAAGGAAGCTAGGGAGAACAACTTTAACAAAAGCACTAAGGTCTGAAACTCAAAGATAAGCTCTTAAAAGAGCTTCTCAATAAGCTGTTACAGAAACTAGGGGTTTGGGCTATGATTTACCAAAATAGCTATAAAATGCTCAAATAAAGCTTAAATCTAAAAAGGAAAAGTGATCTAGAAAGCTTATGATGTGCTTAATCTAGAAATGCAAAGAAAACTAAGCTAGAAGTGCTCTTAAACTACTGAAATTAACCAAAAATCAAGCAAACTCAGGAAATAAGCAAGGAAACACTAACTTCAAATAAGCTAGAGAACTTAATAAGCTAAACTTGACTTTAAAACTTTAAGGACTTATTAAACTACTTATTATCTAACTATTTAAGCTATAAAATCTAGATCCATAAGCTAAATTAACAAATTTAAATCCTAAGGACTCTAAGTACTGTTTTTGGAGTTTTCAGGTTTTTTATGACTTTTGACAGCTAAATAAGCTAAGACAATAAGCTAGAAAACAAGATTAAAGACTTAAACTATATTAAGCTATATTAAAACTCAAGTTCTACTAAATTTGATAAACTAGATCCTAAAATTACTGTTCTAAATTAAGCTGAGAACACAGCAGTACTAACTGAGGTTAGTACTGCTAGTGTAAAAATTTAACAGTACTTTCAAGTGAAAGTACTGCTGATGCAATTTGACTTTTAAGAAAAATTAAGCTATGAAATAAACTAGAAAATGAAAACTAAAGCTAAATTCATAATGAGCTATAACTAAACTTAATCCTACTTGAATTCCTAGCTTAAATCTAAGCTAGCAGTACTAACTTGTGAAAGCAGTACTAACTTGGAAGTTAGTACTGGTAGTGTAAAGGTTCAGCAGTATTAACTTATGTTAATACTGCTAGTGCAAATTAAGAGTGCACTAAACCAAACACTCCTTTATCATTATGACAGATTTGAGAA
>BQNB010197531.1:0-11205 GCA_026074375.1 Tanacetum coccineum | reverse complement strand
TGAGGTTATGAGAAGTGGCTAGAGTGACCGCTAGGATTGCATTGGAGTTCGCTCCTGAGTTTGTTTATGTTTGTCGCCTAGATTTTGTTGAATGTTATTTGATTTTATTAGGTTCATGAAGTATTGTCCTTGTATTAGTGAAACCCTTTTTCATTAATACAAGATGTCGTTCATTTGGTTTTCGATATTGTCATGACACATTGTGTCTTTATGACTTGGTTATGCATTTTAGTGTTTCTCTATTGTTGACACCATTGTGTTGTGAGGATATCCATGACGTTAAGCCTCGTGTTTCCGCCTTGGCGGGGTGTGACAAGATCCTAATCCAATAGTCCCTCAGATCCCCTTTGTCAGGGATCTGTCTCGCGCTCTCGGCCTAATATCTAGCAAAACCAGGGGACTCCATCTCCTCCCCCGTATGTAATACCAAGGCTACAATAAACTGCCGGCGACGCCTAACTCCTCTTAACTAAAACTGTAGAGCTCCAAACGTGTCCAAATCAGTCACAACCTCTCCAAACCTAAATGTACTAAAAAACTCCAAAATAAGCTCGTTACCAACGGCCCTCTAATATCAAATAGCCTCCTCTAGACCCGGCTAGTAAACAAACTCACTCCCTAAGCATCTCTGTGCTCCATAAGCATCCTAGCACTCAACCCCTCATCCATCAAGTCTGGCAATCCCCCAAAATTAAATACCTGCAAACTGTGCACCTCCCTCCTGTATATCTTAGTCAATCTCGACTCAAAATCTAATATATCAGCATATGTGTACTGTAGTCCCTCGTACCTAAGGTATTGGTGCCTCTGATCATGTAGTGGAAGAGCCATATCTGTAAAATCAACCAGAATAGTACAAAGATTATAGAATTTTAGACATTCTGTTCTAAGGTTTTTTTTAAGCCAATTACATAAGATCGAAATAAGCTAAAAACGAAAACTAGCACTTTAGAAGCACGAGTTTACAAGAGATAAAGCAAAATACTTGAGATCTAAATACCTGATAAGCTAAAACAATAACGATAAGCACTAAAATCAACAATAACCTACGGATGAAATAAGCACTTTATAAGCTAAAATCTAAACTATAGTCTAAATGAGATTTTAATAAAACCAAACGAGATCTAAACTTACAAGCAACTATCAGAAACAAATAAGCAAATCTTCAACATCAATAAGCTAACAAGAAAACGAAATAAGCACTTTGATATTTGTTCGCAACTTTAACAAAATAAACAAGCTAAATCTGATTTACTTTATAAAGATATAAGCTAGAATCGAATCTGAGATACTAACGAACAGCTTTTTAGATCTGTAATAAGCTCGATTATGAACTAATAACACAGGAAATAAGCACTTGAAAGAACCAAAATAAGCAAAAAGCACTTTAAAAACAAACCAAAAAGAATTTCATTAAGCATAACCAAATCATGTTACAATCACTGAAATAAGCTGAACAATATCCTTACATTAATATGCAATAAACTAATTATGAACTACACTAATCTACTCCTAAAGCTAGCCGATCTAAACTTATGGGGCGAGATCCATTTATAGAGCCAAAAATCAGGGTCTGTTGTGTATATATCAATGCCACCTTGTACTAGTAAATGGCCTATCATTGGCGAGATAATGACTCACACGGATTGGGTGATAACAAACTTCTGATCCATCGCACATTTGGTGACACGTGGACTGATAACTCGTACTTATTTAATTTCCATCCGTCCGATTCGTTTTATCTCTTTTGGCTGCACACTAGAAATGCATTGGGAATAACATTTGCCTGGCCACGTATACGATCTTCATTTGTCCCTTTCTATTATAGTGCTCTTGCACGTGACATGCCTTGAATTAATCTAAGGTCACTTGGCATGACGCAAGATGACATCACTCCCCTCTTCTTTTATACATTACAATTAGATTTTAATATTTCATGTTGGGCTTTTAATAATGAGCTACTTCATGGGCTTAGTTAGCTTGGGCTGGCCCAGCCAAATAAAATGGGTTACGGGCTGGCCCAATAAGCAATGAAGGCACCGTTGGAATCGTTTTTCCGTGCTCTTTCCAATGGCATGCTTGGGGAATTTTTTGGCTTTGTCTTGATCTTGAATAATGATAAAGTATGAACGAATCGAGCTTGAAAATTCCCGTTTTTGCTACGTTTTCAATCCTTTGTACTTGCAAAACATAAAAACACAAAAAAACATATTTTCAATATATTTTTCTATATTTTACTATTTTTAATCCGTTTATTAGTGTTTTTCGGGAAATAAATGATATGTGTTTTAGCACATATCAGTCATACAACAAAACATATAGAGTGATAACACTCCTAGGCGAGTTGCTCCTAGGGTAACTAATGACGTAATCCGTCTCATCGAATGTATTCAAGAATGAAACATTAAAAGTAACGGATTTCCACGGTAAAAACAATGTCAATCCACATAGTGGATAAGAAAATAGTCGTGTGCAATACGTAAGGCAGGGTCATATACCCTATTAAATGCCAAAATTGGCGCGGGGGAAAACGAGTTTTGTGACATAATACGATCAAAGTATAACAGAGGAAAAAGTACGCTTTAAGGTATGAAGGCGAGCTATATGCGCCATAAATGGACTTTCAACAAGTCGACTACCAGCTGGAGTTCAACTCCCAGCCAAAAATAAGTCGGTTGGGATGTATCAGAATATTCCTCCAACAACGCCGTTGGGGATGAATCAATCAACCACTGAGTGGTTATGTACTAATCGAGCACTCTTGCTCACATTCACAGCCAAAACTGTTGGCTTAATAATATGACGAAATAAGACAGAAACGTGATCGAAATATAGGTCGGATTAGTTTCTAATAATGAAAGAATTAACGTTTCTATATGCCGTGCATACGCAGTCCATATGCTGCTCGCTTCGAGTTTTGACTCGAAATTTTATTGATGTATGACTAAAGGTCAGAATCGTAGTATTCATCGGGGGTCTTCGTCCGAATCATATAATATACGGGAAGGTGCGAGATGTGACTTAATGACCGCGTCATGGCGAAAACAAAGACGTGCTTAGTTTATCAGGTCATAGAGTGACAAAGGTAAAGAACATATGTAAAATGGCACATTGGACTATAAAACAAACATGAATGAATGAAATATGAACGCACACGACCAATGCAACTTCAGGTGACTTTATGCCTATGACTCCACCAAATATGATACTTGGTAACTACTCCAAACATTCCATGATTCTACCTGAATTAGACAAAGTTGATCAAGTTCCGTCTAATTAAGGTCAAATGATGAAATGTCCGGACTAGTTAACTCCTATCATGTTTGGTGTTTCATAAAAATACTTTTTGGGTATAGTTGCGGTTTTTAATTTTTGAAACCGGCATTCACTATAACCACAACTCTGATACCAAATCTGTAACACCCCGCTAAAGTGGAAACACAGAGTGTGACAGCACAAGGCACAAGCACATAGTAATAACACAACACCATATATTAATTAAATAAAAATAGTACTTTATTACAATATTTGTCTTAGCCGAACATTGGCTTTAAAACATAAGTTTCAAGTTCACAAAAAAAACTTCGTCTTGACATTAAAAGTTTAAAAGAGATGACACGGTGAGACTCCACAATGCAATGCCTTCAAAAGAAACTTACTGACGATCACCTGAAATGCATGAGAAAATGGGGCAACTATGAAAATAGTTGGTGAGTACACAAGTTTTATGAAAATGTGGTAAAACCCCATTTATAAATATGTCCTCATGGCAAGAGTCCTGTGAATGTATCCTATTATAAGTCTCGCCCAATCAAGACTTGTATTATAAATACGTTCACCTACACTTCCATGATAATGAACAAGTCTCAAGATATAGTTTATAAAAAAAGACATCATGGCCAGAGTCATATGAATTTATCCCAATACAAGTCCCGCCCATACAAGACTTGTATCGTTTAAATTCACACATAATTCCATGATATAAAGATATGTCCGATCATAGAAAGTCTAAATGTTCAAAGCCACTTGGTTAATATAAAGTAAAATGTCCAAGTATAATGCACGACGCATAAAAAATAGTGTTAAAGAACAAATGAGCAATTGCCCCTATATATAAATATTATGCAATTCCATGAGGATCGAGGAACGAGAGGTTGGTCGACCTCTAATAGCGCTATCCATAATACTTACACTCCTGAACGGTGGAGCGCACAAAGTACGTATAAATTAGGTAAGAACAGGAACCCAATGGGGGACTGAATGACGTGAGGGTGTACGAGGATCAGTACAGCCCAACACTATGTACGAGGATCGGTACAGCCCAACACTATGTACGAGGATCGGTACATACCAACACTATATCTATGCACCTTATGTATTCACACGAAAATATGCAAAGTCTTATTTTAATAAAAGTCACACGTATTAGAAATATAATACGTGAAGTTTAATATTAACCAAGTCTTACATATTATAAATATAATATGCGAAGTCCAACAATGTAAAAATCATACGTATATCATAAGATAATACACGAAGTCTCAATTTAGTAAAGTCATGCGTATATAAAATAGTACGCAAAGTCTTAATATGGCAAACGACATATTTAAAAATCAGTTCATAGTATGCAATATTCTCCAAAATAATAAGCAGTAAAACGGAGATCTTGCGAATACTCAAAAGCACTTATCAAGTTCAAAAATAGTCCAATATAGCTCAAAATGTCCAAAATAGTTCATATAGTCCAAATAGTCCAAAAAGTTCATATAGTCCAAATAGTCCAAAATTTCACAAAGCCCAAATAGTTCATAAAGTCCAAATAGTGATCATGCATTCCACCCTAAAAAGTATAAAATATTTAAAAAGAGAGGGGTCGTGAACTCACCTTATGCAAAGCGATAGCACTAACGAGAATTAAGCGACGAAAAGTCGAGAAAATAAGACGACATAGTCGATGATGCCTTAGAAGCAACCTAAAAATAATGTTGCGTCTTAGGACTTATAAATATTACAAAAATAAATATAAATAAGTTTTTATAAAGATTTAGCATTGTACTTAGAATTTGTAATTTTTATAAAAACAATTGGGCCCAAAACAATGTTAATATTTTAAATATCAAATTTTCTGGTTTAGGCCCATTACAAAAACTTATAACTCACATAATCCGTAAATGGTCTCGGTTTAGTTCTTACTCCTACGAAAAGGCAAACGAGCCTATTTTCCTGATATGTGGGTTTGACCACTTCAGTTTTTATAACAATGAGGTCAAATGGTCAATATACCCACAAGTACCAAAGCTGTGAATTTCATAGTTTACTACAGTCCCGGTAAAACGGCCATATCGCCTAAACCGTAAATCTGTTAGGGACGATTCGATTTGGAAAATTTTAAGTTAGATTGTCCTCTAAAAGTTTTATTTTTACCCAAACAGTGACTTCTATACAAAATTTTAGAGTTATAATCAAATGAGTTCTGGTGTGCGTTTTCCGACAAGTTTTACCGTTTATTTTCAAGTAAAATCCTCGAGTATCGTCACGACGCGTTCCACCTAGGAAAACGAAGGTAAAACATAGACCTACAACACTATATTTTTATCTAATCACCTTAGTTCATAAATATTTCTAGAACATCCCTAAAACCTACTGATCAAAAATCTGTCCCGAATCAAATGTTACAAATCCACTTTTATCAAGTTTCTAGTCCCAATAAGTTATGTACAATGCTAAAACTTTACAAATAACATTGTATAATATACAAAATATTTACAAACTCAAAAGTTACATGAAAGATATATAGAAAACTACATGAAAACTCAAAATAATACAACTCTTACAATTAGAGAATAATGAGGATATTTGTCACATGATACAAAACCTCATTTTCGGGATGTCTTGGTTGATCAAAGAATAATAAGATAAGCTTGGTGTTCCTAGTGAGATAAAGTAAAAGAGGGTGAGATGAACTATGTGTTTATTAAAGAGAGAACATAAAATAAGAAAATGAACATCCACACCCCCATGGAGAGACATGAGGGGTATTTATAGCCAATACTAAAGCTATCTATCTCATTATTACAATAGTAGTCCTTGCGTATAGCATATGATCTATAGCTAGTCCAATTCACGTGTAAGACGCCAGCTTCACTAAAAAGTGAGGCTAACAATCTCCCTCCAAGATGGTGTCACACGTGAATTGGTTACAATGTTTCCTACAAGCAAAAATAAAGTAAAATGATAAGAATGAAGTCCAGCATTCCTTGAGATTGTCTTCAATGACCTTGATCTACTTGAATGCTCCAGCTTTATTTCTTCAGCTTGTAGAATCTAGTTGAGTTTTAACTCCCTCTCAACTAGTAGGCTCTTTTTTCTTTAGCTCCCTCCCAAACAGACACCCTTAAGACTGATTAAGAATCAATGCAGAAGTCTTCTTAAGGACCTCCTTTCTCATTTAGGATACACTGTGGAAGGATATATCATCACCATCGTCTCATTTAGGAAGCATTCCTGTCCCGAAGTACACACTTTATCCCTTTTCTGAAGTTTCCGGAAAGACATGGTATGACTTGCTATCATCATACTCATGTATACATCTTATACCGAAGTACACACTTTATCCTATTATCGAAGTCGAAAACGTAGCACCAAAATCAATTAAGACCCAGAAATGCACTTTTCTCCCTCTCGGAAAGACATGGTAAGACTTGCTACACTAAAGTCAACTAAGTTTCGAGTGTAAGCAATTTATCCCTCTATGTAGTCAAAATGGTAACATCAAAGTCAACTAAGTCCCGAATGTACCCACTTAAATTGTTTCACCAAAGTCAACTAAGTCCCGAGTGAAAGCAATTTATCCCGCTATGTAGTCGAAACTGTAACATCAAAATGGTAACATAAAAACAACTAAGTATCGGATGTACACATTTCTCCCTCCAGGATGATGACTAACTGAGGAATCATCCTACTCATGTGTACATCGTATATCAACTGGGACTGCTTACTTAGCTTCATAACCCAAGATTGCATAAGCAATACTTTGTGAGAAGATGTCAAATCATACTCTCTGAAACAATTCTCTCTTGATCAACCCGAACTAAATCCCCTTATCAATTCTATCAGCTAATACTGATGACCACATATTGAAGCATAATCCTTCGCTTGTGACTTAATCTTGTACTATCCGTGTGACAAAAGAACGGTGCAGAGGCAAATCTCTGAGTACCATATACTCACCTAAAAGTATACAAAAAATACATCACCACTTGAAATCTCCTCAACTACGTGAGACACTTAGTACTACAATGTAACTCCTTAAAGTGATAGTTACTTTGTGGGTATAGGTAGAAAGAATCACAAAAGAAACTAGATATCTAAGTCTTCATCACTAACACAAGTCATCTTCGTTGTGGAGAAAAAAAGAACCGAAGATGAAATAAGTACACTCCCCGTAAAAGTCGACTTCAACCTCAAATAAGTAACATCGTACTATAACCCCGTAGTCATTAAAGTTCAATAATAGCCGTTAAGAGTGAAGGTGAATTTTGATAAGGATCGTTTTTAGTGTAATGTATTGTGTTTGTTGTGTTGTTGTTCGTGAAATATTTTTGATGATGTGTTTAATGGATATCGGCTTAATACATATATATCATAACAACGGCCGTCCAAGTATTAAAACCCGGTCTTGTACACATTACTCGACGTAAAATTGTTTTAATACTCGGCATCATCCATTAATACTAGCATTACTGACAGCCCATTTAATTCATAAGCAACTTCAGTTTATTCAATATGAATTCAGCCCAGCACCAGTCTCGGCCCACATATTTCAAAAAAAACCCGGCATGTTATGAATTGGCACGACCCATGTATAGTTGACATGTAATACATTAGGCCCATTTTTATGCTTGTTATAACCAGTCTGCCAACACACGGCCCAACAATTTGCTAACAAATAAGGATATCAGGCCCAACGTATATCAAAAAAATTTACTCGATCCAAGTACTAGGCCCATTTTTGGTTATCACACCACATAACCCTAAACTACTTATCTCAAGATAATATAAATCCTAATCTCCTTTCAATTAGGTCATTAGATAAACCTAATTTTCTCACACACGCCCCTACTTTTTCCTTACTCTATACGCAGCAACAGGAAAGAACAAGAAACTCATCTATCAAATCTATAGCTACTAAATCACATTCCAAAACAAGATGCCGCCTTATTCTCTTCATAAAAAGGACACCTTTTTCAACTCGAATGACACACCAATGACTCGTTGTACTTTCTACTTAAATTGGTCGAGCACCAATTGAAGAACAAAGATGGCTTCAAGATCCTTTGGGTGGGTCTCAGGTAGGTTTTGATTGATTTTTGTTTTGTGTCTTTATCTAATGAAATAAAGGAAGAATATAACATAATTGTTATTGTTCTATCTTTACATTTGGATATGAAAATAAAGTGTCTGAGTTTCTACAGATCTGTGAGGATAAATTTTCGTGTTAGATCTTTTAAGGTCTTGAATGAGATTTCCACAACACGAAAAAGTAATAAGAGATCACTGTAATTATGTTGTATAGAGTCTTGATGTTGTTTATGGAGAAGTTGTACGATGGGGATTAGGACAGGCTTGTTGATTTGTTGGTTATGGATGTTGTGTAATGAAATGGGTAGTTGTAGTTGTTAATTGAAGCTGTGATTGAAGGCGATGTTGTGTATTGATTGATGATGGTTATTGTTGGATTATGTTGATTCTGTAGATTATGATGTGGTTGATTGATGTTGTAAGTCTTGTATTGCTTGTTCTCATTATTGGCTTTTTCTTTTGGTTCTTAACTCGGTATGAACCGGTTTGACTCAGTGAGTCGACCCGGGTCAACTCGATAAATACCGAGTTGACTAGATATGGGTTTGGTTGATGTATAAATCGCCTGGGTTTGGTTGATGTATAAATCGCCCTTCTTTGGTAGATGAATAAATCGCCTACCTTCAAATGTGTATAAATCGTCTGCCTGGAAGGTGGTATAAATCGCCTGATGTAGCAGATGTATAAATCGCCCGAATAAGCCAGATGTATAAATCTCCTGAAGAGAACAAGATCATATAACTTTTTCCTAAAAAATGGATCTATGTTTTTTTATTGTCCTATTAACAGCTTTTTCCATTTTTCTTGTTCTTATCTCTTTTGGCTTAAAACCTTGATTCATAAGCTCATAATAAGCAGATTAACAGAAAAATAAGCCACCATATGACACGAAGATAAGACCATAATAAGTTGGACAAAAGGCTATAAATAAGCATGGGGAAAAAAGGACGAAATCAGCTAAACACTTGATAAGCCCAGATAAGCTAAAACCTAACCAAGTTTAAAACTTTTTGATATTGAAAAGCATTGTACTGGAAAAGAAAAAAACAGACACATAAGCAAAGACAAAAGAAACCCATAAGCTTATTGATAAGCTGTTTTCCCACAAAATAAGCTGAGCATACCAAACACCCTTAAAAAGCCATGAAAACCTTTTTATATTCAATGAAACAGATGGACAAAATGAAAGAATTTAAATTTTTCCACAACCACACAACATAAAACACTGAACGTGGCTATTTTCATAAACACCCAACAAACAAAAAAAATCCCAGCCGTGGTTTTTTCAAAAAGAAAGAAAGAAAAAAACAAAAACGTAGCTTTTTCCAGAATAAGCCTATGAAAATAAGCCAAAATAAGCAGAAAATAAGCTGTAATAACCACGAAAATAAGCTGCAATAAGCTTAAATAAGCACGAATCAACAAATACAATAACAAAACACAACCTGATGCTCGTGATACCACTTGTTACATGATACAAAACCACCTTTTCACCTTTCCTTTTCCTGGGTGTCTTCTGGGTTCTTGATCAAAAGAACAATAAGAATAAGCAGATCGGAGTTCCTAGTTGACAGACAGAAAGAAATAGAGTGGTAAGTGATGAACTATGGCGTTTTACATTAAAGAGAGTAAACATCGAAATAAAGGAAAATTAACATCTACATCCACCATACGTAAGATACATGGGGTGGTAATTAACATAAACGCCTATACATCTAAGCCTACCCATCCTCCCATTATTACAATAGTAGTCTCAAGCGTATAAGCATAACGATCTAGGTAGCTCTATCCAATTCACGTGTATCTGTCGCCGCCACATTCACTAAAAAGGAGTCTAACATATAACACAAGAAATCACCCACAACTTTATAATTGGATTTCTTTCAAACCCAATAATTTAAATTTAACCCAAACATAATATACTTGCAAGAAACTCCTTTTTAAACCATGTTGTTCATAATCAATAACCCATAAACTCTTGAGTAAGATGCTTCTTGATTGCACTTGAAGAGATTATAACCAAAGAACCCTAAATACTATATGTTATTAACCAAGAAAATCACTAGAACTTAACCTTGAATATTATTATTTTTTTAGCTAAAATTTTGAGTGAAATTAGATAGTGGTGGTGAGGTTGGAGTCGGCATACAAAAGAAAGGAGAAGGAAAGATAGGTGATGAAGATATGAGTTGATATTGTGGTTTCAAGACATGCACATAGTAAGGGACAAGTGTCCCTAACTTATGTTTTAGCTAAACACTTGTATGGGGTGACTCACCATATAAGTAAGTATGATTATTAATTTTGTGTTAAATTTTTAGTTGGATATTGTTTAGGCTAATGGGTAAAAAGGTATGATGTTGTAAAAGTTTAGACGCGAACACGAAGGGTAAACATAAATGTGAAAAATAAAAATACAACATATAAAGTACATTAGTAAAATAATAAAAAGACGTAGAGCATGTAGACTAATATTTAGTCTAAAGTCAGGATCACGTAATATACGTTTTACTACGTACGCGGGTTAACCTATCAGGGTACTCGTAAAAGTAAATTTTACTCAAAAGTAAAATAAATAATAAAACTACAAGATTAAATAATGACCAAAAAAATATGGATCGTTGATCAAAGACACGCTCGTAATCGAGGTTAAATAAAAAGACAATCTAAGCTCAAAATGACCCGACAAGCACAAAATAATTTACACAAGTAAATTTAATCAAAGACGTTATAAAAACTCTAATGGTTGATAACCTGAATTAGACGGTTATCACATAAGGTACTGGAACCATACCGGTAACTGTTTACTATACATGATACGGTACCGATACTACGAAACAAGCG
>BQNB010197530.1:0-11205 GCA_026074375.1 Tanacetum coccineum | reverse complement strand
GAACTATACAACTCATGATTTGGAACTTGGATCGGTAGTGTTTTCTCTGAAACTTTGGAGACACTATTTGTACGGAACCAAATGTATGGTGTTCATGGATCACAAGAGTCTACAACACATTCTTAATCAAAAGGAGCTGAATATGAGGCAGCTTCATTGGTTAGAACTGCTCAGTGATTACGACTATGAGATCCGTTACCACCCGGGGAAAGCGAATGTTGTTGCTGATGCTTTTAGCAGGAAGGAGCGGAGTAAACCATTAAGAGTTCGAGCCTTAGTGATGACTATTGGCTTGGATCTTCCTAAACAAATCTTGAATGCTCAGACTGAAGCACGAAAACCAGAGAACATCAAGAAAGAAGATGTTGGAGGTATGTTGCTTGAAAATTCTAAGGATCCGAAGAAATTTAGAACGGAAAAGTTAGAACCCCGTGCGGATGGAACTCTATGCTTCAATGGCAGGAGTTGGTTGCCATGTTATGGTGATTTGAGGACCGTGATCATGCACGAGTCCCACAAGTCAAAATACTCTATTCATTCGGGTTCTGACAAAATGTATCAAGACATGAAGAAGCTATATTGGTGGCCCAATATGAAGGCCAACATCGCCACCTATGTTAGCAAATGTATGACATGTGCTAAAGTCAAGGCCGAACACCAAAGGCCATTAGGATTATTGGTACAACCCGATATACCTCAATGGAAGTGGGACAATATCACTATGGATTTTTTTCACGAAGCTTCCTAAGTCATCATAAAGCTACGACAATATTTGGGTGATTGTCGACCGACTTACTAAGTCTGCAATCTTTGTACCCATGAGGGAAACTGATCCCATGGAGAAACTGGCAAGAATATACCTAAAGGAAGTGGTCACGAGGCATGGAATCCCTGTCTCAATCATTTATGATCGCGACCCGAGGTTCGCATCGAATTTTTGGAGGTCACTTCAGAAGGCTTTGGGTACTAACTTGGATATGAGTACTGCGTACCATCTACAAACTGACGGGCAAAGCGAGAGAACTATTCAAACTCTCGAGGATATGTTGCGTGCTTGTACGATCGACTTCGAAAAGGGTTGCGTTAACCATTTACTGTTGGTCGAGTTCTCATATAATAACAACTATCACGCTAGCATCAAGGTTGCACCATTTGAAGGACTTTACGGTCGAAAGTGCCGTTCACTTGTGTGCTGGGCCGAGGTTGGACAAGTGCAACTCACTGGTCCGAAAATAGTTCAAGAAACAACAGAGAAGATCATCTAGATCAAGCAAAGGATGTAAGTTGCCCGTGATAGGCAAAATAGTTATGCTGATCTAAAGCTTAAGCCGATGGACTTCCAAGTTGGGGATAAAGTTATGCTTAAATTTTCGCCTTGGAAAGGGGTCGTACGTTTTGGCAAACGGGGGAAGTTGAACCCTAGGTACGTTGGACCGTTCAAGGTGTTGGAAAAGGTTGGATCCGTTGCATACAAGCTTGAGCTTCCTGAAGAGCTGAGCAGGGTTCACAATACGTTTCATGTATCCAACTTGAAAAAGTGCTATGCCGACGAACCATTAGCCGTTCCGTTGGATGGACTTCATTTTGATGACAAGCTTCAATTCGTCGAAGAACTAGTTGAAATCATGGATCATGAAGTCAAATAATTGAGGCGAAGCCGTGTCCCAATTGTCAAGGTTCGATGGAACTCTAGGCGAGGCCCTGAGTTTACATGGGAACGCGAGGACCAATTCCGAAAGAAATATCCACATCTCTTCGCAAAGACTGCACCGTCGTCAAGTGCCGCGTCTTAAGCCTTGAGGACAAGGCTCATTTAACGGGGGAAGACTATAACACCCCGTGTTTTAGGGTCATTTACGACGTCAATAAATTCACTATTTATTTTTAGTATTGTACGCGTTTGCTTTTAAATCGTAATCGTTAAGTTAAATCGCGTAAGCTAAAAATTATCGTTCAATGTAAACGGGCATCAAACAATTAAATGTTTACATCAAGCAAGTGTTAAGTAATTATTTTGAGTATAATTATTAACTTTGTTCATTTTATTTTTATTGGTTACGTAAAATGTTTACGTTTCGCGATAAAATACGTTTAGGCATTCCCGGAACCACCAAAACTTTTCTACGCTTCAACAAATACCCACAATTATACCCAATACCCAAAATTTACAAAACAACATCACATATAAGTCCATATAGCCAGATATACAAGGTATAGAACCATAGATATTATCTAAAAACACTTTCCCTAGAAATCATAGGATGATCTCACCTTTTAGGAACATTTAGATATTTCCTTGCAAGGCTTCCATACTCTTGACCAAGACTATCCTTAGATTTCCTCTACATGTTCCTTGACTAGTCGTATGGTATATAATGCCTAACTAGAAGATAGAACACATACACAACACATTTCCTTGATGAAAACAAAGGAAAACACTCTCTCTTTTCACCTCCTAACCTACGGCTTGAAATCAAAACCCTAAACAATACATAAAATTTTCATTTACAACATTTACACACATTCCTACATCATTTCTAAGATAACCTAAGGTGTTTAGAAGGTTTGGTTTAAGGTTTACAAGTGTTAAGCAAAGGAAAAGCAAGATTAAGGTTTAGCTTGGAATTAGGGTTTTCAAGGGTTGTAAGCTAGGGTTTGGTTTCTAAACAAGGGTTTAGATCACTTTGTTCATCACCACACTTCATATTAAGGTTACCTAAAACTCTTAATCTCTTTATTTTCATGATTTTATGCATATATGATATTTATGTAGTTAATCACCATCGAAGTAACTAATCTACATGAAAAATGAATTTTATTCTTGTTTATGGTTTTGGTAAAATTTGTCATATGATATATGGATGTTATGGATCATGTTATAAAGCAAGTATGTACACTAAATGGGTGTTGGTTAAGTTATATAAAGTATATACAAGTAAAAGGTATAAAAAGTTACTTATAAATGTTCATGAACAAATGAGTGTGTAAGCTTATGAATATTGTGATTATTGGACAATATAAGGACTAATCATGGACTAGAGACCCTAAGGATGTAAAACATATGATATTGAATGTTGTAATGGACTTGTAACAAAGTGGTGAAACTAAAAAGTTATAAAAACAACTTTTAAACACATTTTAACAAAATGGACAAAGTGGGCTGTTTAGAATTCGAATTTAACATATATATTTTATGATTTTATAAAATACTACATCTCATGAGGATTCCGTACATGTAAGGAACTTGAAAAACGGATTAATAACGAAGAAGATACGTAGTTTACAAGTTATACGTTAATAAATGGGTTTATAAAAGAAATTTTATAAAAACAAGTTATAAACTACTTCTGATATATAAGATTAGTTATTTTTCTCAGATAGTACACATTTTTAGGATTCCAAAACAGTAAGAATCGTAATTTTTCAATCAATAACGAATGAGTTATGAAGTTCGTGAGTTTACGATAATAAATACTTTTATAAAAATAATTTTATAAAAGTTACTGTTCATCTCAGACATGAACATTTTGAAAACATCACTAATTTGATAAAACTTTTTAATTACGAAGACGTACGCGAAAGAATCACTAAAAATGGAGTTAAAACGAATAAAATACGACATTTATGGGTTTTGCGATAACTAAATTTATAAACTGTCATGAACATTAAAAAGCATTGTTCATCAGGGGACTACAAATATGAAAATGTAATATTTTGATAACTCGTCTTAATACGAAAGCGTGAACATAAGAAACGCAGGAAACGGGCTTAAAACGATAAAGTTAGGTCGTTTTTACTAATGAAATGTTAATAAACGTTTTAACTTTATAAATACGATTTCACAAACGCAATTAGATGGTGATGTAGCTATATAGAATTATATATGGTAGTAGTTATTCAAAATGCTTAGTACTTATACGGCCTATAATTAATTAGGTTGCATTCGGCGTTTATCTGACGCATTTTCTGTGATATAATCTGATATTCATTACTCAAGGTGAGTTCATAGCCCCACGTTTTACATTTATAATGATTTACAAGTTTTTGGGTGAGAAACATATGAATGTTTTACAAATTGGACGCAAGTGTACATTTTACTTGATTACGTGTTTGCCTAAGTAGCGATAACCCATCTGAGCCCATAATCATGAACTGTCAGTTACTGTTGTGAGCGCGAATGTTATAAATAGATCTATTTGGGATTGACATCCCCGTTCGGGTGATTAGCTATCACTGGACAAACGAACGTATACCATGTCGGACATAGGATGTTGCGGGTTAGAACATCATCACGGGCAATGTAGGCATTTTATATTGTATTTCATACATGTCGAGCTTCAGTGTCATGAGCTTAGGAAAACGAAATTACATTTTATGATGTTTGCATCTGTTGCATTATCATGGGGGAGTCTTGCGGTCCTACATTATACATTTATAAACATATGAATTCACTCAACAATATGTTGACGTTTTAAAGCAATGTTTTTCGGGAGGTCAATAAGACACGAGGTGCAAGGAATACATTGGTAGTTATATTTTGAAGTCACATGTTAAAGATTTGGTTGCATTTCATTTTGGGATATCTGTTATGAACTAGTATCTTTGTATTTTGGAAGCAATGAACAAGTAAAGCTTCAGGATTTTGTAACAAATACTTTGTTAAATCCAATGTATCAGTTTTAACGACTTTTTGATCGTTCTTATATTATCTTGTGTTATTGATCTATGATGTACCATCCCCAGACCCATATTCCGTTGCGATCCAATTTGAGGGTGTTACAACGTGTCCCCCGATCCAAGCCACAAAGTTCGTCTTACAGTCATGGGTAGGAACATTACTCCAAGTAATCGTCTCACAGTCATGGGTAGGAACATTACTCGAAGTCATCGTCTCACAATCATGGGTAGGAACATTACCCGAAGTCATAACATTTAGCACATAACATATAATAGCTACATAAAAGTCCATGTGTCGACTAAACCAGATAATCACAGCAATTAAAACATTTCAAAACATATTTTGCATCATTCCATCCCAAGAAAACATAGTAAAATGGGACTATGAAACTCACCTGATGCTCAGCTACTTGACAAATTCTTGCACACAATCTAAACACAAGTTACACTCGGTTAGGCTAAATGCCCAAGCCAATGTAACAATACTTCTAAACCTTATACTAAGCTTATAATCCTTTAGATACATCTCCTATATCATTTTCATACCCTATATGACCTTATTCGTTAACTTCCACTTTCACAGTTTTTGGCTGAATTTTGTAGTCACTTCATGACCACAAATAAAATACTAAAACGCCTAATTGATGGTTCTCCTTACATGCCATAGCTCCTTAATAAGTTGTGAGCTACTGTGATTTTTAGAAAAAATAATATTAAGTGGAACTATTTTATAAAAATTAATCATACAAAGTACTCAGATTCGGATCTGAACGCACACCAAAAAGTTTGATGTCCTTAGAAAATGTTTTAGCGTTATCCCTTCGAAATGGAGTTAATAGACACCTAATACATGACCTCTGATTTTTCCCTAATTTGAATTTTAAGTAGGGGTTTTACTCCCCGAAATCAGACTCAAATTTGACCCGAATTTACTGTTTTGACAACTTTTCATGCGAAAATTATTTGACTAACTTCTCGACCTCTAAATCGGTCGTGGCCAGACTTTTTGAAAACTAGACTCTCTGAACTTATCAATGAATATAAGCCTCATCAAAAATCACATTACCATCATTGAGATATCCTTCGAACAACATGACCTAAAATTCTGCTCAAACCAAATTCCTATTTTAACGCGATCTAACCCTAACCAATTACACCAAAACGCTTATAATTCATCCCTAATCACTTCTAATTAAGTTAATTACTTTGATTTACAGAAAATATAAATAAACCCTAATTCCATCACTTAATTGTTACAAGAAAACTAAAGAAGATTAATTAAAAGGGTTTAAGAAAACATACCTAAAACCTTGATCTTAAAACACTAAATCACCAACTTGATTTAGATAAAAAAATATTCTTTTTTCTCTCCTTGAGAAATTCGGTTGGAACAACAAAAATACAAGGGGGGGAGGGTTTTTGGTATTTATAGGCTTTACAATAAGGTTTAAGATAATCCCAAAATACATTCCTAACTAGATTAGGACTCAATTTCCTTTTTTTTCTTTTCTTTTCCTAACCGGCCGATTAACCCTTTATATATATATTTTTTATTTTTTTTAATAATCATTATTTACATAATTACCCCTTAATTTTAATTTTTTTATTAAAACCTTTATTTATTTTGACATCCTTTTAAAATAAAACTAATTTTGAATGACTATAAAAATAAATTCATTTCATATTTTATTTTCCTAACCTAATAACTACTAAAATCTAATTACTAGATTCCTAAACTTAAATTCTACTTACACAAATTCCTAATACTTAAATACATAAATGCATAATACTTACACAAAATAATACGTACACACATAAAATCATACTATCATTTCCATTGTCACAAAAATGTGAACAAAATGAAATTCCCACATTAACCATAAATTCAATCAAAATGAGACAATCACGCTCATAGATTGATAACCAAATTCACACAAGATCACATAAACACATAGTTATAACACATAATAATATACTTAGGTCAACGCTATCGGTTTGACTAACCGGCTTAAGACATGGTTGTCACAGTATCCCCTCCTTTTGGAAATATCGTCCCGAGATTTAACTACTAGATTCACTAGCATTATCAACAAACAATTGGGGAAACCTAGCTTTCATATGGTCCTCACGTTTCCACGTGAACGCAGGGCAACACTTTGAATCTCATCCAACTTTCACAATCAGAAACCTACTATTTAACTTTGCTTGCCCATACAAGGGTTCAAAAAAACATAACAACTCTAAACGAAAAGAAATACTCCCTCCGTCCCACATTAAGTGTCCACTTGACTTTTTCAAAGTCTTTTTTCTTTAACTTTGACCTTAATGATTTCTTCTTATGTTATATGATACTTGATGCAAAATATATGAATGGATAGAGTTTTGAATATATTTTTCGTTGGTAGAATTTTCGTTCAATATTATATAACACAAACAAAAATATTTATGGTCAAAATTGAGGAAAAAAGACTTATGGGACGGAGGGAGTATCTTTTAGACAAGGTAATAAAAGCATGAAAGTAGTTACGTTAGCAATACACTTGAGAATGTGAACATAAAATGTGAGTCATGATCAAATGAGAATTAAAATTAGAAAACCGCACATATGAGATGCACTAATAAAAATAAGTGCATCTTCTTTAATTTTTTTCTCTTTATTGAAAGAAGAATGCTACATCATTGTGTGGATTTATTTTTGTAAAACTTATGTGAATGTAACGTTTTTTTATTAAAAATGTGTAGTTAAAACTTCTTTTCACTTTTCGCATTTTATTTTTTCTTTTTAATATACATCTTCTTCTTAAATGAATGTCATGTGTCTTTTTCATCTTGTTTTCAATCATCATGATCCTAGGTTTGAGTTGTATTATGGCTTAAAAAAATTGTTTGACTATTCAATTATTCATTAAGTATTTGTAATGTAATTAGAAATGGATTAAACTAATACAGTGAACTTAAGTATAACATTATTCAACCTAGGAACTTTAAGGAAATCTTATATTTTTATCTAATAAACCTCTTGTAAAAATATTATGATATGAAAAAAGAAAGTAAGAGGCGAAAGGTCTAAACTAGAAGAAAAATTATAATGAAAGAAGTGACAATAATATCTAACCAAACATTACAAATAAGAGGGAAAAAAAATGAGGTGCATATATTGTTGGTTTATTTGAAATGTACGTTTGTTATTTCTTCGCTCACTTTCCATTTTTTATTTATTTCTCATTTGATCTTGAATCGAAAATAGTAACCCTTCTAAAAGATAAATACATACTTCTTACGTCTCAAATTAAATGTTCATGTTGCTATGTTAGTGTCCTAAAATAAGCGTTAACTTTATTTTTTTTATCATTGAAAAAAGAGCTCAGTTAGTAAAAATGATATTTGATCAGTTAAAAGTGTAATTAGTGAGATTTGCTAAACCTTACATTTTAAAAATGAACATTTATTTTAAGATGAATTGAAATATAAACACAAACTTACATGAAATTCATTTTCCATGTTCACTCATATATCAAATTTTAGGTATTTATTTATTAGCAACAAATATTTTAAAAGTTTAATTAATCTCCACAATACAAAAAGTTATTCATATTTGTGGGATCATTTCTTATCAATCAGATCTTGTTAGGGCATTATTGAGTTTGTGGCACAAATCGATCTCCACAACTAAAGAATATGATGCCTTTTATCTTTTTACCACTAAAAATAACACGATAGATTGCATCAAGGTCTTTTCAAAACCTACATTTGAGTAAGATGCTACTTATGCTTCTTGCTATTTTCTACTGTTAGTCCGTTTAATGTTAGGCGTATGTATAAATTGCTTATTTTGGTTTAACGTTAATATTGTAGCAGAGTAACTATGATATACTTGTATTTCCCTACAAAAGGTTTAACTAGATGGAGAAAACAAGACCCGTGCACCCATTTTAGGTGTCTAATGACCCTTCTAAAGACTTAGCCTCAAGCAATGAGCACATGTTTCAGTCTTTCAGTGACTTCTGGCGTGTATTTGAGATTGAATCAAGTACATATATTTCTCCAAATGGCTTGCCGCTCAACTGAAAGTTTTCAGTGAGAACGAGGATATCGTGGAATTAGCAGGATAAACACATAATCGAGTGGTTAGTAGTTTATACATGTTATATTTAGTATCCATATTAGTCTATAAATATTAAGACTAGGGGGTCATTGTGAAAGTTTAGCCCTAGTTTAGCCCAAGGAGACTCTATATATACCATCTCAAAAGAGGGTTTAGATTAGGGCATTCATAAAAATTCGCTGTATTCTTTCTCTTCTTTGTAGCAGCTAGGTTTCAACTCTTTTAGAGTTGGTTTACTTCCCCCCTCATCTCTACAATAAAGAGGTGAGGGGGGAGGGTCGTTGTACATCATTCTTTTCTTGCTTAATCAATAAACGTTTGGTTAAGGTTATATTCTTGTGCATCTTTTTCTTTTCTGTCATACATAATCTGCTTTTGTAGTTTTTGATTGTCACATAACTTCTGACGTAGCGTTGTTGACATAATGCATTATCCGTAAAAATAAAAGTAAAAATAAAACGTAAGAAAAAGTAATTTACCTTTCAAGGCTTTGAGCATGTTTAAGTTTAACAAAAAGGATTATTTTATCTTTAAATAAAAAAGAAGCTTCTTCTTCTTAAGGTTTCATTATTTTGTGTCCTAATCACCCAATAATGGTTGATGCTAACCAACTAAGGTGGCTAATAATTTAGCTAAGAAAAACAGTGGGTATTCATTCCCTATAAAAGAAAGTTACAAAGCTCAGAATAGAGTATTTGTTGTATAACTATTTTATGAAAAAGTTTAAAGCTAAATGTTATTTTCTTATACAAATTCAGTAAAATCTTGGTTATATTTTTTTTGTAACTTTTAAAAGAAAAAGATAAAAGCAATAATAGTAAATGATGTTTTCTCAATCATCTGTAGGGCCTCATTGCACATGTCTTTGCTCATCTTTAATTTTATTGTTTGTCACTTACCCATTTTTTAAATATATATCTATATCTTTATTTATTGTTTTGATAAAAAAAAATTAAAATAAAGTCGTGGACGATTTTGCCAAGTGGTGGAGTAATTATGGAGTCTTTGCCATGATCATATGATCAGATCCACATGCAGAAACTTAACCAAATAAACAAAAAAGATGAATAAAAAATATAAGTATGCATGTAGGAGATGCATCTAACAAAATAGATCCCTGAAACATAACCAATTCAGAATATTTATTGCCAAAATACTTTTTGTTTTTACTCATGCATAATTGATTTTCTTGGACATCTAAAGAGCAACAATTAGTAAAAAAATAAGACTAGTGGTGTTTCAACCGAACCATTTGGTCGGTCTCTACATGACCCGATCAAAAACCTCATTATCAAGACTGAACGGTTCGGAAAGTTAAGCTTTGAAATCAATTGTTTGGTCCATACCTAGACCGAACAAAATGAAAGTGTTTGTGTGTATGAGATAGTTTTTTAATTTATTTTTGTGGGGTTGTTTTTTGTTATTAGTGTTCGGTCACCTTTCCGGTTGCATTACGAGTGTTTGGTCACTGTTTGGTCTAAGAGAGAGAAAGCTGAGTTGACGCTGATGTGACAGTCTGATTTGGTCACATTGTTTGGTCGAATTACTCTTAGTCTAAGAGTGCATGGTGGGTTTTTTCTCTATGGCTCCACTAAACTACACCGGTATTTGTCACTTCGTCAGCCAAATAACGAGCATTATTTGCTTTTTTTCTTTTTAACGAGTGAGGTACTTTTTGCGATGTGTTATGGTATCGACATGCTCTATAACAAGTTATAGCGGAAAAAGATGTTTTAGTTATAGACTTACGGTGATGTTGTAACTTGTAAGATATGTACTAATGTGACGTGTCTTATAAAATTTATAAAACACGAGACTGAAGGTCAGAGTAATTTAATTTGATTCCAAACCTCCTAATAAGGATATTTTGGGTGGATGAAATCAGAGTCCTATTTCACTCATGTATTTATAAGATTATAGGAAGTTCTATATGTATAAATTGTGATCCATTATTTGATACAACTGCCGTTAAAACAAAAGTCTAGCACATACACACGACATGATCGAACATGGTATGTCTAGCCAAATGGGAACGGTGGGTCATCGCCGCCATTGTGAACGTCGGAAAGAAATAGATATCTAAGAAGCAAACTTGAATCGACATTTCTCGTAGAGGTATTGACATTCAGGATATGTCGTGTCTATTAGATGGCTAAGTTATGTTAGTTTGACCGTTGACCGTTGACTGTTGACCGTTGATTATCAAATTGCCACAACCCTCTAAAGGCAAAGCAAGCCATGACGTAAAAAAAAAAAATCGTCACGCAAAGGAGGATGCCGCAAGCAATAAACAACTATGCCGTCAAATGCAATTATGTTTCCGCTAAAAAAAAGATAAGGAAAAGAATAAGCGGCTTTCAACATTCATTCCAAAAAAAACCCTAGCCGTCCTAACACATCCCATATTATATTGATATAGCCAT
>BQNB010197527.1:0-11205 GCA_026074375.1 Tanacetum coccineum | reverse complement strand
CCAACAAGTTCACCGGAAGTTATTATGATAATATCTCAATTGAGAATATTATATTTTGGTATTTTTACCAATTTGTGAATTTTATTTCTTTTTTTATGGACAATGTTTTTATATTTTTGGTTTTTCTTTTGTTTTTATATGATAATTATACTAATAAAAGAAAATGAAAAATATTTTTGTACTTTTTATATTTTTATAGAAGAAAATATTCACAGATTCAAACACAAATTGTCAAACGTAACGATAATCGTTTTCACAGCCTCCCCGGCAGCGGCGCCAAAAATTGATTCGATGATAATATATATATATATATATAATATATAAGCAAACACTCAACCAATTACCTTTACACAAGGAATGGTCAAAAGTTCACCAAAATAAAATATATATGTTTCCGGAAGTTTGATTTCCCGGGTCGTTTTGTCCCAACGAGGCTTGAATGGAAAATCGAAAGACGAATTGATGATCAGTGTTTAAATATGACTAAATTATGATGGGTTTTCTATTTCTACCAATTAAATATGCAAAAACGATTAAATAAAACCTAAAAACGAAAGCTATATAACTTAAAACCTAAAACGGGCACGAAAAACGAGGGCTAAAAACCTAAATTTTTTATAAAAATTACACTAAGTGGAGAAAAAGTGCAGAAATTTAACAAAATTAAAAACCCCAAATTTTATCTAATGGTTAAAGCTTAATTAAACTAATTAAAACTAAACCTAACTAATAATTAAACTAAAACTAACAAGGACTAACAATGGACTAACGACAGGGACTATTTGTGACAAAAGACCAAAATAAATTCTTTTTTTCCTACCCTGAACCCCAATCCCGATTTTAGTCCAAGTCCCCAAAAAGTGCTGATTTTAAAAAGTCGTTTTTAGCCAAAACGCAAAACACGAAAGTTGTTCACAACATGTTTTTAAGCAACTTTAATAAAGACACCTTGCGAAAATAAGCACTTTATAAGCTCCAAAAAGCCAATTTAGCTGCTGATTGCAGAAAGTAAGCTAAAATTTTGGTTTTTGGTATTTTGGACACTACAAACTCAAAATAAGCTCAAATTCAAAAAGGAGAGATGTTTTGGAAAGCTTATATGTTGCTTAATCTGATTCCAAAAAGCTTTTTCAACCAAACACAACTTAACTTAACTCAATTTGCATCAAAAAGTAGTAAACTCTAACTTTTTCTTAAATAAGCCAAATTCAAAATAAGCTAAAATCACCAATAAGCCAAACTGAAAAGTGGGCTTTTGGAAATAAGCTCACTAATGAGTCCTTATTAAGCCCACCTATTCACTTTTTTAAATAAGCCACTGAAATAAGCACAATAAGCACAAATGACTACACTACTATTTTTTGGATTTTAATGAAAATAAGCACTTTTAGACCTAAAATAAGCTACTGAAATAAGCTCAAAACTTTAAACAAACCTCAAACAGATTTAGTTCACCCTCCAATGAGCTTATGCTCAAAAAATCATAACCTAAAACCTAATCTAACTATCCTAAAAGTGAGATCAAAAATTGGTGAACTACCGGTACTAACTAAAAGTTAGTACCGCTAGCTTTAAAAGTTAGTACCGCTAGTTAAAAGTTAGTACCGCTAGTTCTAAAAACCTCTTAAAGTTTTCAAAAGTCATTTTATTGGACTCAAAAAACAAATCTTAAAATTACCCAACTTAAAATCAAAGGATTATGCATGCACAAACTTAATAGCACCACAAATTTGACATAAGCTTAGACAATCATAAAAACATTATTAAGTAATTTAAAACTTATTAAGGGACAATTATTAGACCATTTTAAAGCTATGAATTATGACTTGAGAAACCCCAAGACAGTTTATAACATTTTTGACCCATTTTGGGTATTAATCAAACACCCTTTTAGGAATTGAAATGGCTTTTTGAGGCTGAACTGTTTTATGAGAATTTAGGGCAAGGGACTCAACAAAAGATAATACAACATCAATATTAAGCACCAAATAAGCACAAGACAAAGTAGCGAATAAGCTCTAAAATAAGCAAATTAAAAATCCAACAGTTTAACTACCGGTACTTAAAACCCCCTTGGAGTTAGTCCCGTAGCTTTGAGTTAGTACCGCTAGCTTTAAAATTCCCAAAAGAATACTGGCTATGGTACTAACTTGGAGTTTGTACTGTGTTCTAAAAACTCTTAAAGTTTTTCAAAAGTAATTTATTTCAAGCTTGATTGGATCCTAATTTTGTTAAAACAGCATTATCAAATGGACAAAAAAAGTACTTCTAATGAGCAGATTTCAATCTAGTGATAAGCACTTAAATAAGCTAAATTAATCTAACAGTATTAACTACACATGCTACCAGTACTAACTAGGAAAGTTGTACAAATCATTTTTGAACTGAAATCTAAGCAGGATAAGCACTAAACAACATAATAAAGCATAAACAAGCAAATATAAGTAACAAATAAGCTCTATAAGCAGTTCTACAGTAAGAAAATCGGAGAACAAGGAAGAGACTTACAACACCATTGCTTAAAGAGGGACTGCTTAAGCTTTTTACATGCTGATCTACAAGCTCTTGCTTGTCAAAGACAAGATTTTTAGTTAGTCCCTAAGGCACATCCTTGTTGCTTATCATACAAAAAAGTAAGCTGTGGTAGTATTTTTGGGTAACATTTTTTTGATTTCTCCTAACTTCTTAACCTTTTTAAGTTACTTAGTTAAAACAGCTTATATTAAGCTTATTGATGAAAGCTTTGAAAACACAATAAGCATTGGTTAATAACTTGAGAAACTTGGAAGTTAACAATTGGATTTCAACATAGAAAATCATTGCTTTCCTTTATCCATAAAAACAATACAAAGCTGGAAAGAAACAATTGCAAGAAGTTGTGTTTTAAAAGGACTAATAATGACTTAAATTTAAATTACAATTAAACTACAATAAGCTTAGAATCCTTTCTACAAAAGGGTTCCCTATTTATACTAGTTTATTAATCCTTGGTCCTTCCAGGTTGTGTTTTCTTTTGTGAGACAATACCACAATGTATTTGTTGTCGTGTGAGCATTCTTAGACCAAAATCCAGCCCTTTAATTTTTTTCCAAGTCATCTCCATCGTTGAAATTTGTTGATTATGAAAAAGGTTGAGGTTGCTAGCATGTAAAGTGGTTTTACGGGGTTTTGTGGAGGTGACGGGGAAGTTTTATCCAGGGTTTTTGATGAAGGTTCAGGGTTAAAGGTGTGGGAAAGAAACCGATTCTGTGTAGTGAAAATGGGGCTTTGAGCTTTTTGGAGGGAAAGTGTTGTATCTGGGTTGGGGGTGGAGTTTGGGTATAATGGCAGATTGGTCCTCCCATTTATATGATTCTCTGTTGCAATATGCTTCCTTATGGGTGATTACATTTTTGAGGGATCTGGCTAATTTAGCACCATCTACCATATAAAGAATGTTTGCAAACGCAGGCCGTGTGTAATAAAAGTATGGGGTATTTGGCTGTTTTGTCCCTGTTCTTCTTGTTTTTTGTAATTAATTGACAGAGTTTAACTTGGAGGACGGGGGGAGAGCGGGGTTTTCTCTGAGGGTTGTGCTTGGGGAGGGCCCGCAAGTTATTGGGAGGGGTGGGTGACTGAAGCATGGTCTGTGGTTCTGTTGTCGGTAGGGGGTAATGGGGGTCTGGTGGTCAGGGGGTGGAGGCGTGGGGGAGGACGGGGGGGGTATATGGGCACTTGGCACGGGTCTATGGGGGGATGGGGGCGGGGGGGTGAGGGGTAGGGGGTTGGGGGGGAAGGGGGGGGGGAGGAGGGGGGGGGGGGGGAGGGGTGGGGGGAGTGGGGGGGAGGGTGCAGAGGCAGGGGGGGGGGGGGTGGAGGGGGGGAGGGGGTGGGAGGGGAGGGGGGATGGGGGGGGGGGGGGGGGTGGGGGCCGGTGTGGGGGCGGGGGGGGGGGGGGGGGGTGTGGGAGGGGGGGGGGGGGGGGGGGGGGGGGGGGGGGGGGGGGGGGGGGGGGGGGGGGGGGGGGGGGGGGGGGGGGGGGGGGGGGGGGGGGGGGGGGGGGGGGGGGGGGGTGGGGGGGGGGGGGGGGGGGGGGGGGGGGGGGGGGGGGGGGGGGGGGGGGGGGGGGGGGGGGGGGGGGGGGGGGGGGGGGGGGAGCGGGGGGGGGGGGGGGGGGGGTGCGGTGGGTGGGGGAGGTGGGGGTGGGGGGCGGGGTCGGGAAGTGTATATGATTTCTTACATGCAGATATTGTAATATTCTTTCAGTCTCTCTTTTGTTTTTCTCATTTACCTCTTCCTTTTTCCTTGTCCTACCTTTTGGGTGCGATATCCGTTTCCTACACAACACAAATGCAAAACAAACATATATTTGGTAATTTTTGTCTGTTTTTGGTCATTTAAGTCCGTTTTTAAAGGAAAAAGGTATGTGTAATTAAGCTCATACCAACTACATATTGTATTATGGAACTCGTAGAACTTCATGATATGATGCACGTTGTTGTAATTAATTGTCATAACTTTCATCGATTAATGGTGTGGTAGAAACTTGGAAGAACATTTGATTTGTTGGTGTGTGTAATTTTGTGAAGCTTTATAAAATGAAATTGAAGATAAAATAAGATTCAAGAAATGTGTACAGATCATATAACACTTTAAAGTACTCTCTAATTTTTATAATGAGGGGATAGATATGTTTATGGTTAACATTTGACAATTGAATGGTGTCACGCCTTGTTTTCGAAGAACGCATCTGTGACTACCTAAAATGTAAACATGTGGATGATCATAAATTCGTAATGTGTCAAGTTTAAATGTAGTGGTGTATATATGTGCGTTAAAGAATGGTTTTTGACCCACAAAGTTTACTTTTCCTGTTTTTTCTTCACCAAGTAGTTTTCATTCTCTAGTTATGAGTATTTTGTTTGGTCAAATCGTAGTATTGTTTATCTTTTTTAGGGCAAGAAGGGCCTCTGAGGGCATTGAGAGGGACTAGTGGAATTTCAAGCTCTTGTTTAAAGGGTTCGTTTGGTACGTTTGAAAAAGAGTTGCTGCTATCTATACAGTATGCAAGCTCTGCTTAGAGCTCTAGTTGGCTGTTCGATCTCAAAGGGCTCATCGTTCGTTCAAAGATCATAGGGTTCAACCTGAAATCCGTCACCAAAAATCCACTATAAGATCACTTTTATGTACTTTACAGTCATTTTTCTATGATTAATGTGATTTTATGTTTCATATTCATTTAAGAAAGTGTTACACTTTTAAATATTCTAGGAGAGGTTTGATAATGACACAAGAAGTGAAATTCATAGCAAGCGACTCTCAACTTCACAGTCATTTCTATAAAAAATTCATACGATGAGAGCCTGAAAATAGCTAGAATGGTCCATTATAGACACATGGGGGAAATTCAAGGCGTAACCATTATCAAGATCCAGAAAGGGGATTTACTGGCAAAGGCTACAAGTGTTCAAAAACCACTCGAAGCACGCCTCGTGTTGCTTACTCAAATAGGTCAAACACTCCAACCAGACCTCCAAAAAGTGTATGCAGGGACGCCTTTTCTAGACCTTATTTGAATCGTCCAAGTTACATGTCCAACACGCAATCATTTAGCGCGAAACAAAGGTCACGTATAAAGATTCTTCAAATTTGAATTCAAATTTGGTAAATAATGAAATGAAGTCTTATAGAGGGGTTTTGAAACTTTCTTGAGCTGGAGAAGGAATGAGTCAATGAAACGGGTGTGTGTTGGAGAAGTTACATTGAGTACATTAAAAGTCGGTATATTTTTTCTGGTCTGACTTACAAAAGAAGTTTTATTGGGTTGTGTACAATAGTTGCTATCTACATCATCTCATTAATTGGTGAACATTTTAATGCAATAAATTAATTGTAGCTGATTTTCAGGAGAGATTTGAAAAATATAAGTGTAAAAGGTTGACTGCCGTGTAGAATAAGGATGATGTTTTTTCAATAGTATTAAAGTCAAATAACTGTTTAAAACGTGTGTGATTGATTTGATTGTAACAATTCCTAAAATTAGTCATAGCATTAAATGTGACAGATCTGTTTTTTGAAGAGTTTTGTGCGTGAAGGTTGAGTATCATACAAGAATTCGTGTAGTTATGCAAAATAGTCAAATATATTCCCTTTTAATAATATTTTTTCAATCGATTTCTTTGTTTAATTTAATAATACTTTTTTCAATGATTTAACTAATAAAACAGTTTCAATGCATTATGATATGTAATAGTATGTTGTACTTTAAATGTGAGACTTAATGATAGCGCGACACAGAGGATTCACTAAATGCAACGTGATAAAATGCTTGTAAAAAAGCTTGTTTTTTTTGGTAACGGCGATATTATTAGAAACAAAAACTAGCAAGGAGCTAGATTACAAAACAATAATATAGGGGTTTTTGAGCCATTTTTCCATCCGAACGAGGCTTAGATCTATACTTACACCAATAAAAAGAACTAAGCAATGACATTTCAAATAAGCATCGACCTATCGAAGTTTTCTCTCTCAAATAGGGTGATATTACAATTATTGTTTCGATAGATCCAAACCGTACAACCAAATGGAATACCAAACTCCTTCCCCCCTCCCCCTACCCCCCCACATCGATCATCTTTTTGAGTTTGGCAATCCATACGAATGAAACAGCCAAGACTTCCATTCTGCATGTGTTGTAGTTCAAGTTTACGTGATCTAAATTCCACCAGCTCAAAAACCTATTTGCAATGTCCAACCAATCCACACCTAAAAGAACAATGGTCCGTCGATTCAATTAGCATTATCACCAAATGGGCACGACATATCCTGAATGTCAATACACTCTACAGAGATGTTTTAAACCGGGTTAGGTAAAGAATCGGTCTTGATTTTCCAGGCAAGAACGTTGATTTTTATCGGGGGACACACTTTACCATCTAGTTTCTTCTCCACATATTCGGAAGGCATATCTATCGATACGTCTAACGAGCAGAGGCCACGAAAAAAAATATACCGTACTCTCCAGATTTCAATTCAATCTGTCTGCCGAAGCACGATAGTGGCAGAACGAAACACAATTCTTTACCAAGCAGTCGAATTGATTTTGCTCGATACCCCTCTAGGGATTCGACGGAAAGGACTGCGGACCAAACGCGTGTACGCCTATTGGAACTAACAGAACATCCTTTGAGGATTCAGCGCGTATAATTGGGAAAAATGTCTTTAAAGATGCCCCTTGTTATGCAATGATCCATCCAGATTTGGTGGACTCCCCGTTCCCCATCTTCAGAGTCAGATAATCAAAACACGTTACATACCTTTTTCTTTG
The DNA here is from genome assembly GCA_026074375.1 of Tanacetum coccineum. Taxonomy (NCBI): domain Eukaryota; kingdom Viridiplantae; phylum Streptophyta; class Magnoliopsida; order Asterales; family Asteraceae; genus Tanacetum; species Tanacetum coccineum. The sequence continues at coordinate 3,899 of BQNB010197527.1, read as the reverse complement.
GAGAGATCGAAACTTCACTCAAAATCGAAAGCCAACTATGATTGCCAGTAGAAGGTCCATTCCCGAATGAATTTACCACCCACACCTATGACTAGCCACAATACTTTTGTCCATAAGAGAGTCTTTGCGAGGAGAAACTTCAAACACACTTACTCATAAGCCTTTATTTAACGCAAATAAGCTAGACACACTAGCCGCCTCGTTGTTGTATGTCAAACCATTGTTCCATTTACCCTAAGAAGCTTTTTTACTACCCGGATCATGGCCATAAAGAAATGACTTCTAATAGGACTTTTCCAAGAATATGTGCACCTCTTGAAGGAAAACTTTGAAAAATAGACTGTGAAAAGGGGACTGGAATAGATCCTAAAATACGATTTTTCAACAAAAGTTATAGACCAACCAATAGATACGTTTTGGTTTTCTATTGGAAGCCGAGACTGCACTTTTTCTACTATCTCTTGCCATGCTTGAACCACGTGTCATAGAACCTCCCACTCTCAGTCCCAAGATAGTAGAACGGACAATAAGAACGAGGACATCCTAACTTTGCAGCGCTTTGGGATGACTGAGCACTTTCCACATTTTAATCCCCATTATTTACTTTTGTTCAAGTTAATCTTAAAGGCCGAAGCTTGAAAAAAGATTTCAAATACGTGTGAAATCAAGTGGATGAATATTACGTCACTCACTCCCCTAAGAAAATTCATCATCAGCATATAAAATTTGTTGAAAGACATAAAGATTGATCTAACACAATACCTTTAAACATCCCCTCGTTTACGATCCTTTGAAAAGATAAATGAAGGCTCTCCATCACGAGGATAAAGAGGAAGGGGGATAAAGGATCGCCTTGTTTCAACCCTTTATAGAATTGGAACTCATTCGTAGGTGATAAGTGCTTAATTACACATATCTTTTACCTCCAAAAACGAGCTTAAAATGACCAAAAACAGACAAAAACTGCCAAATATATGTTTGTTTTGCATTTGTATTGTGCAGGAAGTGGATATCATCAAAAAGACAGAAAACCAAGCCAAAATGACAAAACTAAGCATGGAATGGAAAAGACTGTGCAAAATCAAGGCCAAAGTCCAAAAATGCCAAAGTCAGAGTCAATACTGAAGAATACTATTGAATGCAATCTTAACCCATCTGATGGGCCGGGAAAGCCCAATAGTATATTTATGAAGACTGTGAAGACCAAATGGGCCCTCAATCATTTACAACAGCCCATTTGTGTGCATTTGACAAAGACTGTGAAGACTTTGAAGGCCCAATCCTAGCCCAGTTACAGCCAATCTCAGCCATTGTACACACAAAACCCACTCCATAACCTTATTGGGCCTTAAAAAGCCCAATAACTTAAGCCTAAACCTTATTGGGCCCAAACCCAAACCCAGTGGGCCCAATACAAGCCCAATACAAACACAAGCCCAACAAAAGCCCAAAATCCTTTTTTATAAAACTTTAGGGACTAAAGTTGTCATTTTTAAAAGTGTTTTATAAAAGAAAAGTGGTAAAATAAAGACAAGGACTAAAACTGCCAAATGGCAGTTTTCCTTTTAGTTATAAAACAGCAGGGACCAAATTTGCAATTACCCCTAACCCTTTTTACTCTTTTTGTTATAAACCACAAGGACCATTTCTGTTATTTCCCAAACCCCATTTATAACTAAAAACGGGCCAAATAGAAATTGAAAGAGAGAAAGAGATGGAGGACTAATTGTGCCTCTTCCCCAACCTTTACGTTTAAACCTGTAACCACTTGTCCTGTACACCCCGTACCCGCCAAAACCAAACCACCCCCTTTCCCACGGTTTTTCTACCCAAACCACCTCCCAAGTACTCCACAGCTCACTCTCACCCTTTCCCACAAACCTAGTGCCCCTATAACCCTTTCCAGTTCGAAAATCACTCAACCCGAAGTCCACATCAATGGTGAGATGGTGTACAGGGTAAACCAAGGGCTAGGAATGGATGAGGGCCATTGTACACTCACAAGAAACACAGCCCATGAGCTACAAGGCTGTGGACTAGTATAAAAGAGCCAAGACCAAGCCGAATCCCATATCTTGTTTTTTTTATTTTCTTAGTATAAATTTTGCTTAAAGTTTGCTTTAAATATTATTGCACTTAGTTCTTTTTAAAGATTTCATTGTATTATTTTCAGTTTTAATCAAAGTTAAGAGCTTTTGTGATATTGCACTTGTCAAAATTCAATCTATCATTTAAGTTGTTTAAATTCAGTTTAACTTGCTTAAACATGTGTTAAAAGTGATTAAGAGTTCACTTGTAATCATTTTTCCTGGCCTCATTTCACCAAAAATCAGTTAAAAAGGCTCTTTTTTATAAATAAGGGGGTGTTTGGTTTAGACCTAAAATGGGTCATATGGGGTTGTGCATGGGTCAAGTGCACTCAGCCACTTTTGGCTGAGTGTGTAGGCTTCATTAGCCCTTTTTAATCACAACTTTTAAGTTAAAAATAAATTTTTAGGTTGTTTCTATAATCTTTCAAAATTTCAATGAGCCAAAGTGCCTATAAGGGCTTAAGCTGTTGAAACAGCTTAAGCACCTTATATTTTGTGTTGTTTGAGTTACAAGAAGCCAAAAAGAAAGCACCCTTGTGCTGTCCTTTTTGTTTGACTAAGTTTAAGTCAAAGTTGGTTTTGCAATTTTTTGAGAATAGCCATTTTTAAAACCCCTTTATCAGCAGTTTTTAATCCTCCTCATTGGTTCATCTTTTGAAAATAAGCTTAATTACACACCCTTTAATTCTGTTTGAGGTTGGTTTTGGCTAAAAAGCTCATATGAGCTTATTTCTATAAGCTCAAAAAGCTCCCTTGCCCACTGTTTGTACCTCCCCTGGTGCTAGACACTCATTTCAGCCCACTTTTTCTAGCTTATTTGATTATAAGCCTTAGGATCTTTTGGCTTTTCTTTGTAGCTTATAGGTAGTTCTTTAATTCCCCACAATCTTATAGCTTATCTCAGCCTTTAGCTTAGCTTAATAGTAGCTTAAAGTAGCACTTTTTCTGTTTTCTTTAAAAACTGTTAGACTTAGCTTATTTCATATTAGCTTATCTTAGGGCTTATCTAGATAACTTAGCTTAAACTTAGGACTCCCTTAGCCTTATTAACTGTCCCCCATAATTGTAGCTTATTTTGCAGCTTAAAAAACCAAAAACAAAGAAAAATAAGCTAATAAGCTTATTGAGTTCTGCAGCCCCATAAAAGCTTATTTTTTGGCTTATTCAGTGCTTAAAAGTCATAAGTGCTTTTATTAAAAATGTTCCCCTTAAGCCCCTGAGTAAGTTTGCTTTTGTAAGTTTTCAAAAATAAGCTGTTGGGACCCACTTTGTAATCGGGGTCCAACTCAGGGACTGTTTGTGTAACTTTCTCTTTTCTAGTTAACTTTGTTAATCCCCCTTGTCAGTTTGCTGTTACCTCGTTTGTCCTTTCAGTCCTTTTCACTGTTAGTCCCAAAGTTAACTTTAGTTAGTTTATTTAATTTAATTAATTTAAATTAGGTTTAATATTAATTAGTTTAATTACTTTTTATAAAATCAGTAACTTTTGGGCATTTTTATATTTTTAGAATTGTTAACTTTTTCTTTATTTAATTTTATTTTTTCAGAATTTTTATAACTTTTATTTTTTGTCTTTTTCTATTTTCTTAGTTTTAATTAGTTTTTAATCTTTATAAATTCATAAAAAATCAGAAAATTAATAAAAAAATATTTTTCTTTTTTATAAAATTTTCTTTTGTCATTTAGTGTCTAGGAAAAATATAAAATTTAGTGTAGGCTTAATTTTTCTTAAATTTCAGTTTTAGACCCGTTTTTACCGGGTACGTTTTACCGTTTCTTTTCGTTTTACATTCAAACGACCTCCGTTTT
>BQNB010197525.1:0-11205 GCA_026074375.1 Tanacetum coccineum | reverse complement strand
ACGAGCTCGAAAGATTCATGAGAGCGTGAATGTGAATTTTGATAAGATTTCAGAGATGGCTTCTAAACAGTTCAGTTTAGAACCCTGTTTAGAACCCGGTTTATCTAATTTAAACGAAACGGGAAAATCTTCTAATCCAACGATTTCACAAGTTTCAGAAATTTCAAAGAAAGATTTGGAAGATTTATTTCATAATTTTTACGATGAGTATTTTGATTCTTCAAAGATAACGAAATCTCCGACAACAAATGTTGAAACTTCCAACGACGGAATTTCTTCGCACAAAGAAGTATTTCATGAGGTTTCTGAATCATTTCAAGAGGAATCTTCTTCATCTTCATTGAATGATGACGTTTAACAAAGTTCAGAAGAAGTAATGGTTCCTCCAACAAATACTCAATCGATTTCAAATAACATGGTTCCTAATATGAATGAAGCAAGTTCGTCACACAATGTGTTTAATGAACGATTGGAAGATGCTTATTTTGATGCAAGTACGACGTTCCATGATCCTTCCAATGTTCATACATTCTATCAACCTTACCCACATAAGAAAAAGTGGACTAAGGATCATCCACTTCATAAAAATAATTAGTGATCCAAAGTCGAGTGTTCGTATAAGAGGACAACTAGTAAATTTATGTTTGTTTGCATGTTTGCTAAGTAGTATCGGGCTTCAAGTAAATCAATTTTCAAACGGGATTTTCATAAATCAATCCAAGTACATTCTTGATATTTTGAAACGATTTGGAATGGAAAATTGTGATACGGTTCCCACTCCCATGGTTGAACAAGCTAAACTCAAACTTGATTTAGTTGGAAAACCAGTTGATCATACTGATTATCGTAGTATGATTGGATCGTTGATGTACCTTACTTCGAGTAGGCCAGATATAATGTTTGCAACATGTATGTGTGCTAGATATCAGGCAAACCCAAATGAACATCATGTGTCAGCCGTTAAAAGGATCTTTCGATATCTCAAAGGGACTATTAATTTAGGCCTTTGGTATCCGAAAGATTCTGGCTTTGATCTAACTGCCTATTCAGACGCAGACCATGCAGGATGTCACTTAGATCGAAAAAGTACATCTGGCAGTGTTCAATTTTTAGGTGACAAGTTGGTGTGTTGGTCGTCCAAGAAGCAGAACTGCGTGTCTATTTCTACAGCTGAATCTGAATATGTTGCTGTTTCGGGCTGTTGTGCTCAAGTTTTGTGGATGCGTACTCAATTGACTGACTATGGCTTCTTCTACGACAAAGTACCGATTTACTGTGATTCAAAGAGTGCTATTGCAATCTCGTGCAATCCGGTACAACACACTCGAACAAAACACATTGATGTGAGGTATCATTTTATCAAGGATCATGTTGAAAAAGGAACAATAGAGTTATATTTCGTTGGTACTGAATTTCAACTTGCGGATTTATTCACGAAATCTCTGCCTGAAGCTCGATTTAAGTTTTTAGTCGAGAAGTTGGGTATGATGAGTCGTGAAACATAAATTCTTTACCACGAAATGTTTTTGTTAATAAATTTTAGAAAATACAAAAAGATTTTCTTTTATCAAATTTTAGAAAAATACAAAAAGATTTTCTTTTATATAAAATTTCAAAAAGACAAAAAGATTTTCTTTTATATAAAATTTAGAAAAGACAAAAAGATTTTCTTTTATATAAAATTTTAGAAAAAACAAAAAGATTTTCTTTTATACCAAATTTTATAGAAAACACAAAAAGATTTTTGGTTTTATGATGGCTTTCATACATTTCAGTATGAAACCCGTGCTTAAACTGATGGCTTTCATACATATTCAGTATGAAACCCGCACTTCAATTGATGGCTTTCATACATATTCAGTATGAAACCCGGACTTCAAATAATGGCTTTCATACAATGTCAGTATGAAACCCGCGCTTAATATAATGGCTTTCGTATAACTCAGTACGAAACCCGAACTTAAAATAATGGCTTTCGTATAATTCAGTACGAAACCCGAGCTTCATTTGATGGCTTGTGTACATGTCAGTACACAACCCGTGCTTTAAAGAAAAGAAGGTGTACGCTTCAGTGCATCTATCTTTGAAAAGAAGAGAAGTCTTTTTTGACTTGAGTCATTCATACATATTTTTCAAAATCTTTATGTGGTACTTAAAATATAAAATCAATTTGTTTTAAAAGATAATGATCTCAAGTTGATGAGATACAATCGATTCTAATTTTAAAATATGGTACTTTCAAGATAAAATCAATTTTAAAAAGGTCTTCAAATCGATGTATTTTTTTAATGAAAAGTGTCTACAGAAACAAAGGACTCAAAAGTGCAAAGAGAAACTCCCTTATAAAGGTTTTAACAAAGATATGGTATTTTTCGAGGGGGAGTGTCCGTATAGGTTGTTGAAAAGTTTTCTGAAAGAAACAGAAATGGAAAATTATTTTACATTTCACCTTCACATATCCGTATTTTTGCATTTTTAACTTCATGTTAAAAATGTTTCTCGGCATATGTTAAGGGGGAGTGTCTTTATAATGATTGAAAACTTTTAAAGATCAAAATTTTCTTCTTCATATGATGTTTGTGAGAATGATGAAAAACAGAAAGAGAGATTTGTGAGAGAAAAATAGAAAGAGAGAAATGTGAAAATCGTATACTGAAAAAATGAATGTATATGTCATGTGCTTCAAAAGCTATGAACAAACACATGAAAGAAAAAAGGAAAGGTATGCAAGAAAAGAAATGCCACCGCATACAAAAACAGACAGAGTGATTGTTCTACAATTTTCTTGATATTATCAAAATCTCATGATACGATCTCAAGATTTTTATCATGGTTTTCACGGACATTTATCTCGGCGTATGTTGATTGAGTTGCACGGTGTGATTTAGTTACTCCCAAAATACTCCTATGATCTTCCAGAACTGAAATTGATCTACCCCGGAGTCTTCCTTCTAATTTAGGAAAGCTAGGTCTAGGTGATGGGTTTAAGGTGTAAAATCAACATGTTTTGAATGCTAAAAGGACTCAGTGATAATGCTTTGAATGAGAACAAATGAATGAAAAATGAGTAATGTGGCAAAAGGACAAGAATTGATGATGAAGAATAAATGATAAGCAAGAATGAAAGGTTGGAGTTGAAAAAGTAAGAGCTTATCAGAAAGAGGAATAGGTGTTTTTCCTACAATAGGATAGAAACTGGTGTCAAACTATAAGCTATCGATTTCCTTCGTTGATTCTGGTATGTAGTAGACATCTAGACCCAGATGAGGCAAATGCACAACTCCCTCCTAGCACTTCAAATACTTCTCAAAAAAATATTTGTTTCATTCTCACCGGCGATTTAAACGAAATCTATCGGATCTCATTATGAGAATGTTTGTATTGAATAAAGGACATTCTGCTCCTATCCTCTTACTAAAAGGTGCACAAGCGTCTAGAGCCAATTTGATATACAATGTAAATTTATTTTGGACAAACAAAGTACAATTTGTATTAAAACAACAATGATACCAAAGGTACAATGATTAGTCTGTATGACATTGTATGTCTACGTGCATTGCCGGAAACATTTGGAGTGATTCTATGATATAGTATTCACAATGATCGAATGGAAAATCCTACCAGTGTACCCTTCATGCCAATGCTGAACGTAGGTCACGATTTGATAATGATTGTTTAATGATTCAAAATAAGTGGTATCTAGTAATCTAAGTGATTAGTGGTTATGTGTTTCCCAGGGTAACACAACACTAAGTTCACGAGATCAATGCTTCTTTGAATTTTATGTTTATATTTCCGCATCTTTATCACTGAGATATTGATTTGGTCATATTCTTCAAAATAACATTTTCATCAGGAATTTTCAATGATGTTCTTGTGTTGATGAACTCTTGGTTAATGTGGGAAGATGGTTCTTAACCTCTGATAAACTTCTATTTATTCTTCTACAACATACAACATTACAACACCAAACATTTTACCTTTCATAGCATTGATACTACTTCAACGAATATTATAATGACAAAAGTTTCTTTCAACCTTCACGAGAATGATAGCACTCATATTTGTTGGTTTAAGGGAGCTTATGGGTTATTTTGGGGGAGTATGTTTGTTTATAAAGGGGAGAATGTTTGATTCTTAAAGAGAAAAGAAAAGATTTTGATTTCAATTTCCTGGACTTCAACGGATATTCTTCACCCGGAGCTTATTTTAGAAGCTTATATGATCATGATATTCATGATGGATCATAATCATCATGAGGGGGAGAAGATATAAGCTTGAAACGTAAGGTCAATTCAAGTATATGAAATGGGAGAAAATATAAGCAAGAATATATGGGAGAAATCAAGAAACTAGCAAAGAAATTAAATCAAAGAAATCATTATGGTAAAAGTAGTTTGATTTAGAAGATAAGATTCGTATTCAAGATTAAGGTTACTTCATCAACTGTTTTGAATAAGCTGTAGTGTTTCATTAACTTCAAAGATCGATCGAGATAGCCGGTTCGACATTTGCATGGAATTACTTCTCAAGAATATCGACATTGTCTTTAGACAATCAAAGTTTATAACTTCAATATTCAAGAGATTGATATGTGATTAAGAGGGAGCTTAAAGATTATGAAGATTCATGTGAAAAGTCAAGTGTTTAAGTCTTTTACAAAGCAATGCACAATCAGTATCATCATGTTTAAGATCTTTCGTCAGCAACATTATGTGATTGAAATCTACATTCAAGATCAAGTTCAAAGTTAAAGATTTCATACAAGCTATTAAAGAATAAAGTTGAAAAAGAAGGTCAAAGTTAGCTTTTGAGAATGCTGATTTTGAGCTCGAAAGTAGAGTTGATACCTTCGGGGATAAAGAAATCTATCTTGTCATATAGGGAGAGAAAATTATATCTGGAGAGATTTGCTACAAGGTCGTCCTCAACTTTCATAAAGAATTCTCAGCGTTTTCGAGCTTCAAAGAAAAAGAAAATGACAGACTACTTTAGAATCAAGTGTTCAAGAATAAGAAAGAAGTCGTCATCAAAAAGATAATAAGGATAGTTCCCAAGTAGATCATTTAGGGGGATAATGTTAGAAATAAAGAAATGTTCTACTTGTAAGCACTGTTATAAAGTGCAGGGACTAAATATGTTAAGTAAGGAAAGTTTAGTCAACAAGCTAACCAAGGGCTATAAATAGTAATTTATGCCATGGTTAGATGTAACAACTTCATATAATCAAAAGGCAAGTTAGGTATTTTCTCTCTCTAAACACACATACTAATTACACATTAATCTTCACACACTAGTCATCAATCTTATATGCTCAATACCTTATATGCTTGAAATCCTTATGAAAAGTTCTATTTAAATCAGTAGAGTTCATATTTTATAAATATCCAAATCTTAACAGTATATACAAATTGTTTTGATATATATACATATATAATTATTTTATAAACTTTAACATAATTAAATTATTACAAGTTCTCTAATTTAATTAATAACACATCTTGTGAATACTTTATGTCCTCATATTTATGTCTATTGACTTGTGTCCAAAAGTCCAAATAAAATGTCCACATAACTATTTATTTATAAGTTTTATAAATAAACTATTTAACAATTAATTTATCAAGTGACTTTATAAATTAATCCACACTTGTATAATATATGTTCTTGCATTTTAAACATCATTTCATCATAGTTACTTATGTATTCGAATTATGTACAAGTTTATTTTATTTTATAAACTTATAAAATAAACCCTAGATGGTGATTAACAATATAACATTTATATAAAATATGAAAATAAATAATTTAAAAAGATTAGGGTTTGTATTAGACCTTAGGAAGATGGATGAAGATGATACATAAAATCAACCTCAAGTATTTAACCCTAAATACTTTCAAGAAACCCTAATTTCAACTTGAAAAACCCTAATTATCCTTCCTTGCAAACCCTAGTTTAATCAACACCCAAGCTTCTAAACCACCTTGATATACCCTAGATATTACCCTTGATAACACTAGTATGATTATTTCCTATGTAAAATAAAAACTAGGGAAACCCTACAATTAGATTTTGAGCCGTGGCTTTTACAAGGTAAACAAAAGAGAATTTTTGGTTGATTAATTGCTAGTTGTAAGTGTGTTAAGTCTTTACTAGTGCTTCCTTTTTATACCAGAAGTATTTAACTAAACCATGGACTTAAGGGTGGTATAAAGACAATGTTGTAAGACCTCTCCTCTTCCCTAGGAGGAAAGATTGGACAATTTATGAAGAATTGTGATTTGAGGTTGTACATGAGTTGTTTATAACTATAATTGATAATGCTAGTGGAGATTTATGATTTTATTAATTGTGTTTGTATGTAAAACCGGCCATAAGACTTAGGGAGTGTAAAATGATAAATTTTTTAGGAATTGGGTATAATAGTGGGTATTTATTTGAGTATAGATGGGTATTGGTGTTTTCGTGTATGCTTAAATGTATTTTATTGCGAAACGTAAACGTTTTACGTAACCAATAAAAATAAAATATGAAAAGTTATAAATTATCTTTGTAATAATTATATAACACTTGCTTGACATAAATTTTTATTTGTTTAATGGTAGTTTACGTTGATTGTTGATTTTTAGTTTACGCGATTTAACTAAACGGTTGAAATTAAAAGTAAATGCGTAAATATTTAAAATAAATAGTTGAATATTTATTGATGTAAAATGACGTGAAAATGCGGATTATTACAGTCTCCCCGTGTTAAAAGAATTTCGTCCTGAAATTCAGGTTGAGTTGCCTTCCGGAGTGGTGTTGGTGAAGAGGTATGGGTTTCAATTCCTTAATGGTGGTTAAACTTGTCGGCGAATTGTCCTTGGGTAGCTAATGATGCGTCCTCGACCTTTTGGTTTAAGATTTGGTATAAGATGATGTCGACTTTATAGTAAGATGGCGTATGAGTTTACTTATTTATTATGATTATTAGCTCGGTTCCTCGTGATAAATACGTTTTATGAATACGCACACAAAATTTTTGTTTTTCATAAATATCATTAGAAAATTGATCTTAACAAAAGTTTTTAAGGTGACTACTTCTCTGTATGGCATGGTTCTTTCTGAATTATACATAGGTGATCAGGCTATGTATATTTGAGAGCTAACGATGCGATGCTATTTATATGATGAAAGTAATGTAGTTTATTATTTCGTGAATAAATAACGAGATAGTTTATAAGGTGATGGTAAACTGATGTAAGGTAGTTTATAACATGTTAGTGAAATAATTTTGTCAACGATAGTGAAATGGTTTATCATGTGATAGTGAAATATTTTATAAAGTCATGATGCTTCAAAGAGCGGTTTGCATGAATGAATGGAAAATTAAAGTAAGATTGATGAGATTTTCGCAACACATTAATTGATAGATAATTTGAAATCATTCATATAGTAAAATGGGAATTTAAGAGAAAATACAACGAGAATCCCTAAAGAAATAGAGTCTAAGCATTGATATCATCTTCCATGTCGTCAATGTATTGATCGGTTTCTCCTCCTCCTAAGGCATACACCATTCCACGTGCTTCAGCACCTCCAGCTTGGTTTCCATGGTTCCGATTCTTTAACTCCGGGCAATCACTTCTGTAATGCCCTTGATTCCCACATGCATAGTGGGTGAGGGCTCTCTGATTGTTAGTAGTAGTAGGACTCCTACAGTCCCGGGTCAAATGACCAACCCTCTTGCAGTTTGCGCACTTTACAGTGCACGGGCCATTGTGGTGAAACTTGCACTTGTTGCACAACAGTAGAGTCCTAACATACTCCTTCTTCTTACTAGACCCAGCAGAATAAGCCCTTGCCATATTTTGCTTCTTGGGAGGTTGTTGTTGAGCTTGGTTGTCGTTATCAAGTTTCCTTTTGTTCTCAGCTTGTCTTTCAGAAAATGTACGGATCTTCTGATCCATCAGATCATTTGCAATTTCAATCGCATCTTGCATTATTTTTCGCTTGGATGCCATCACACTTCCCTGAATCATGTCGGGAAGTCCACCGACATACTTCTCGACCTCATTGGATTCCTCAGGAAATATTCTCCCGCACATCAGTGCCAACTCTTGGAAATGTTGGTTATAGCTCACCACCTCAGTACCTTCACCTTCAAGTTCCACAGTTCAATCTCTAGCTTCTTGATCTCGCCTCTCGGGCAGGCAGTACTTGTCAGTCATTATCTTCTTCAATGTTTTCAATGTCATTCCATATGGAACCTCATCAGTAACAGTCTTAATGTGGGAGTTCCACCATGTTAAAGCATTTCCCTGAAGAGTACATGTAGCAAACTTAATTTAGCATGCGACGGTGTAGTGCTTATATGGAAAACAGAGTCTATTTTCTCGAACCACTGAGTCAGACCAATGACTCCTTTAGTACACTTGAAAATAAGGGGTTGGCATTTCAGGAAGTCACTATAGGTGCACTCACGAGTAGCGCGCTCTATCCTTCTGCCACTTCCAGAATCATGGCTATCATCGCCATTTCCATTGCCTCTGTTAGCTTCATACTCAGCTAATGCAGTAAACGCCTTGGGCTATTCATGCTTTAATTGCAGCATCGGTTTATTGGGTTAGGGGCAGGGTAGTGGTTTTCTTTAGCGGCATTTTATTCAAAATCAGAAAATATAAAATTAGTTTACTTCTAAAAGTCATGCTCCAAAGATGAAATGTTGTGAGGTGATAGATTAAAGTCGTGTTTCAATAGTATGGGACGAGTGTTTAAACTCAAAGTTAAATGATAAAGATAACTTGTGGGATCGGCGTACTATGACATGTTTCAATGTTATATAATACGGTATTATGTGAAATCATAAAAGATTTAAAGACCATCGTGTCATTCACAATGTCTTGAGAAATGTTCTAGTATTTATATAGATAACTTCTTATATAAATAAATGTAATATATACGCAAGGGAAAGTAATCATATATATATAAGTCATGTAATCAAGTAGTGTAGGCAAGTAATGTAACCAAGTAAGGAAGTAGTGTGTATGCACATTGAAAAAGTTTGATGTGATGCAATGTTTGTGAAAACGGTTATAGTCAAGGTAAAATATGCAACCTAGTTCTCTATAACCTTGGCTCTGAATACCAATATGTAACACCCCCAAATTGGGTCGCAGCGGAATAAGGGTCCGAGAGCGTTACTTCATAATACCATTGCACAAGATACAAGAGAACGACCTCTAAATGAGTCGTTTGAAAAGTAATCTCGTTGACTTTCTTGAAATCTAAATTGTTGTAATATTTGTCCTAAAGTTTGCATCACAATGAAAAGCATGAAATAATACAACGAGATTTGGTGATTTGAATGTATGTAGAAAATCCATGAATGTAATCTTGTAAAGTTTAGACTCCAATGCACATCAAGTAAGCCAAGCATCTATTTCACCTGAGAAAAACATGCTTAAAAGTGTCAACATAAAGTTGGTGAATTCATAGGTTTATCTAAAGGTAAATGTTGGATCAAAGATTTGTAAAGTGTATATGACTAGTTCAATCATTATAATAGTCACCAAAAATGTAAATATGAATGTTGAATTCAAAGATTTGTAAAGCGTGTATGACCATTTCAATCCTTATAATAGCCACAAAAATGTAAGTATGCATGTTGGAAATCAAAGATTTGCAAAGTGTGTGTGCGACCATTGTAATACATACAATAGTAACAAAGTTTGATTACGATTTCACCCCTAAGTTCATCAACTGCGGCTTTGACGTGTATGTATGCCACTTTATTCAAGGCACTGTAAGTGTTCATGTATATGTAGTTCAATGTAACGACATGGTATAACGTTTGTTAGTTCAATCCATCGAACTAGTGAGCGCTACTCACCCGAACGGGGATGTCAACCCCAAATAGATCTATTTTATAACATTTGCGCTTACTCCACCGTAATTAACAGTTCATGCCACTTAAGCTAATCTGTAATCATTCGAATGAAAGTAAAGTTGTTGCGTCCATAAGTGAAAACAAGTGATGTATCCCACCGCGAGATATGTAAATGAGTATGCAAACGAGTTTGTAATCAATCATGTAAATGAGTTTGTAAACGTTCATGCAAAAGAGTATATAATCAATCATGTAAATGAGTTTGTAAAAAACTAAAGGTGAAGAGGGGCTATAAACTCACCTCTAGTGAAATGAATTGATTATATAAATCAAGTAAGTGAAACGTCTCGTGAAATCCGAATGCAAACCAATTAATTATAGGCCATATAAGTATAGTGTATTTAATATATATACGACATTATAAGTTATAGAGTTATATAACCACCTAATACTTTTTTTTTAATTTATAAAAGGTTGAAAACTGATTTAAAATTCGTACTGATAAATAAATGTGTATGTATTTGTATTCGTATGAAAATATTATTGTTGTCAATACATTGAGTATGGTTAACAATACATGATTTATTATTTTTATTGTTTATTTAATGATATTATATAAATAATTTAATTGTTTTGTAAAATAATATTTATTAAGTTAAAAACGTGTATAAATATTATATAAGTAATACTAAATTATTTCTTAACGTTTTTATAGCCCAAACGGACCGTATAAAACACTTGTAAATTACTTTTTTCTCGATTTCTAACGGTTTGGTAATTTTTTTAAAAATGCCAAAAACATTGTTTATAAAAAATAATTAGTTTTGTAATTTTTATTTATCAAAATCTTTTAAAAACTACATTAAATTACTCATTTTACTCCGTTTTACTTGTCTTTGTATATGTATGAAAATCATAAAAAGATAAAATATCAATAATAAAAATTTCTCACAGATTGTATAAAAATCTGTGACAGAATAGTAAACTCAAATTGTTTATAAAACTATTTTTATAACTTTAAATCTTGCAAAAGTCATAACCCCTTCGTTTTAATTCCGTTTTTAGAGTTCTTTATATGCACGGTTTCCTATTGAGATGATCTAACATAATAAAATATTTATATATTTTTATCAGATCCGAAACAGTGCCTGTTTTTATAAAACTACTTATATAAAACATTTTTATATATTTAATTATTGTAATCTCGTAAATATCATAACTTATTTGTTATAGCTCCGTTTTTCGAGTTCCTTGTACGCTTGAAATCCTCATAAAAAGTACTATTTAAATCTGTAGTTTGTATATTTTATAAAATTTGAAGTTACACAGAATGATT
>BQNB010197522.1:0-11205 GCA_026074375.1 Tanacetum coccineum | reverse complement strand
AACTGAAATTGAGCTTAATGGGCTTAAAAAGCTAAATCTTTTGGACACTTGGGACAAATAAGCTAAGTCTAAACTAAATAAACTCACCTAAATAAGCTCTAGGGACTAAAATGTATAAACTAAATAAGCTGGAAAAAGGGCTTAAATGACAGAAACTTAAACTAAGCTTAAAAGTAAAAACTACTAGCTGCTAGCAAAATAAGCCAAGAAAGCGGGCAAGTAAGCACCCACAGCTTATCATACTAACAAAGTAAGCTATTAGGAACACCAAAGAGCAAGTGGGATAAGCTCAATAAGCCTAGAATGAAAATAAGCAGTCCCTACACTAAAGCTAGGCAAAACAGTTAAGGGGAAACTTTTAGCTTAAAAATAAGCTATCTAAAGAGCTTTTTAAGGACTGAAACAAAGAGGGCTTATCTAAGGGCTTATGGGCTCTCAAAATAAGCCAAAATCTTGGGCTTGAGTACACTAAAAAGCTAGATAGAAGGGCTTAAAGGTCACCCCTTTGCACCAGGGGAAATTAATGCTAAAGACAAGGGCTTAATTGACAGCTTATTTTAAGCTGTCAAATAAGCTTAAATTTAAAAGATAAGTTAAAACAGCTTAAGTACACTAGGAAATGGATTTGTGCACCAATTTTAAGACTCCAAAAAACATTTAAACCTGCTGATTTTTAAGAATGAAAATGGGCTTTTTTCTTTTTAAAAAAAAATACACTTAAGTCTTTTGGCTGTTTTGACTTAACAAGTCAAATGACCAAAGGGTGTTTTGACAGCTTGTTCAAACACACTTGAGACACTCTTTTTAAAGCTAAAACTCAAATATACAATGGCTTATCCAAATAAGCCATTGTATACTTTTTGAAAACCACAGTTTTGAAAGATACTTGCAAAAACTTAAAAAAAAATTGACTGAAAGAATGTTGGAAAAACAGCTTAAACAAGCTCAAATACTTAAGCTAAAAATCACTTGTGACCCCAACCCATATCAAAAACTTGTTTTGACCCGTTTTTAGTGTTAACCCAAACACCCCTTTAATATTTGAAAAATGACTTTTAAACTTATAAAAGCTAAGTTAAACTGAAGTTTTAAAAAGATTACTACTACTTAAGCAATTTTAAACAATAAAAAGATAAAAAACAGAACTAATAAGCACTTTAAAGTGGAAAATAAGCTAGGGACAGAAATAGCTAATGTAGGCAGTTTTTAATGAAATTGCATAAGAATGAAATGAAATGACTAGAAGGCCTACTTTAAGCACTAATAAACATCAATAAGCACAAAAGAACAGAAATAAGCCAAAAATAAGCTAATAAGCTATTGCTACAGTAACAGTAGTAGAAATTTAAAGGAGATTACTTACAAGAGTCCAAGTGACAAGGAACCTAAAGCTAATCCTATCCACCCCTAAGTCCTTTGTGATTCTGAATGTATTTAAACCCAAGGCTCTTCCAGGTTTAGCCTTCTTCATAGCTTATCAATGACAACAATATAAATAGCTTTTTGACAGAATTTAGATGGAACTTAAATAACTTTTCATTAGCTTAAAAAAAAGTACAAAGAACTTGCATTAAGCTGTAAATAAGCTGAAAGACAAAAAAATGACTTAATTTAAATATAGATAAAGACTTCTACACTACTTGTTTTTAAAATCGGCTCACATAGCCTCTTATTTATACTAAATCCTAAACCTTCAAACTTGCAAAGTGTTTTTCTTGTGTGAGAGGCTTCAAAGTCTTAATCCAAGCCATCCATAGTCCTTGTGCTTCTTTTAAAACCATCTTAGCCATTGATTCGGCTACTTTTATGGGAAATTGGGAGATTGCCAACATGGCAAAGGCTGAATTTTGGTGGGAATTATAGTGGAGGAGGGGGAATGTGCTTATCCATGGGAGTGGAGAAGAAACGCGGGGTAAAAACGGGGTGGTTAACCCGTGAATTTTGTACTATGTTTTGGGCGGGAAAAAGGGTTATAGAAGAGGTTAGGGGTGACAGGGCACAAGTTTGGGGAGTTGGCAAGGTTGGTCCCTTATGGTGGTATGTTTGATTGCATCCATGGTCCTTGTGTTTAAAACCTTTTGGGGACTTGGCAATTTCAGTCCCCAAGGGTTATAACATCACTTGCACCGTACGTCCTTGGTGTTATAACTTAGTGGACTTGACAGTTTTGGCCCTTGGAGTATATCTTTCCCATAATGGCAGTTTTCACCCTTGTCTTCTTTTCTTTCCTTTCTTGTATAAATATAAGTTTAGGGATTTACAAGTTAAGTCCCTAGACTTATATTTCTTGACTTTTGGCTTCGGGGTTGACTTGGGTTGACTTTTTTAGGCTTGGGCTTGACTGGACTTTGTCTTTTTCACGCTTTTCCACTCCGTGTCCGGCTTTGTCGTTTTGGCTTTTTCTTAGATATCCGTTCCTGCACAATACAATTAGCAAAACAAGCGTATATTTGGCATTTTAAGTCCGTTTTTGGTTATTTTAGCTCGTTTTTAAAGGTAAAAGGTATGTGTAATTAAGCACATACCAAAATCCCCCATACTAAGGTATTGCCGTGTCCTCACGCAATGTTATGAAGTAAACATTTACGAAAACTAAGAATCTCAATCCCCCTCGACTAATAACTTTGAAAAGTAGCTAAGTGTTCGTCAAGGGAAACTAAAGAATCAAAAGCTTCGACAAGTCCCGTTTTCACCATTTTTTTTATCTATACTAACTATCCCTAATATTTTTGGATTTTTCTTTTTCTTTTCTCGACTTCCTGTTTGACTTCCTTTATTATATCAACATTGGGATCATAGAATGAGAAACGCCCATAGAATAATCTACGGATGTCCGAATGGATAAATTCATCGTCCCCGATTTTTCACTAGTTCCAAACCAAGCAATTAAACAAGATCATTTGTCAATATAAGTCTAAATGTTAAGCACTCATACTTATGACTTGTGAACTTTTAACTCCCAACATGGATATATGATTTAAATGTGTGTACTCATTTCAACTCAACCATAGATCAACTTATTTCCATAGTCGTAATTCAAGATGAATCATGACTCAAAGCAACAACTTATTAGGTCCTTGTAACTTGATTTTAAAGAACGAAATTTTAACTGTAGAACTTTTTGCAACATCTTCATCATTATAATCATAAGTTCTTAAAGCCAGGAATACGTTGCTTAGTTTGAACACCTACCTAGGCCTCGCTCCCTAGTAGGATATCACAACCAACGACCGGTGTTCTTAGTTTGAAAACCCACCTCGTTGCTAGCGTAGTGGGAAATCACATCAACACCTTCTTCCTAATATGGCTAAGGATAGGTGTCTTAGTTTGAACCCTCACCTAGACCTCGCTTCCTGGTGAGATATCACAACACACCAAATCCCTAGAAGTAAAGATGTCTTAGTTTGAACCCCCACCTCGTGGTTAGCGGAGTGGGATATCATGACACATCTTTTACTTGTTCCATATAATCAAATGTATGCTTCATTGGCATAATTTCAATATTCATGCATTTTTGCATTCATATTTCATTCATGCTTCTTTGGCATTTTAACTTTCGAATTACTAAGAACAAAAAAACCTTGCTTTAAAAAATCAAGTTACAAATTTGAAGCTTTTTCTAAAAACATTGATTGACTTAGTTGAATTGAAATGAGCATGTATGATTAGGTGGATTTTATGGCGAGAAAAAAGCGACAACAATTTCACACATGAGCTCTTAAGATTTTCCCAAATAATCCTTGTTTAGCTACAACTCCTACTTAACGTATCATTTTCATTCTTCGCGAGTATTCGCGAACGCTTTGTATAAGGCTAAGGTATCCTAGTAGAACGCAACACGCTCGATCGGTTTTTTATAAAAGTCAAACAATTTTATTATTATTCACCCTAGCAGAAAGTCAAAATTGTGACAAAACACTTATTTTATTTTTGAAAATTTTTAATTTTTTCATTTTTTTTGAAATTTTGGTGGTAAAAACGGGATTACGTGATAACAACGGCTGCAGGCAAAAATCAAATCGAAGATCCCCCCATACTAGAATGAAACATCGTCCTCGATGTTTTATGAAGGGTTTCTACGTAAATCCTAAGCCGTTTATGAAGTATGCTTAAAAGTATAAACGTTATTCGTATAAGATTAGGATATCGGGATCCCAAATGAAGCTGAGGATTGTGAAGCTCTTGTGATCGAAGGACACATTAGCACGAGAGGACTTCAAAAAATCTGGGATATCCTGGACAATTTACTGCACAAAACACAACACATGGAAAGGAAAGAGGGCAAGCCTCCTCATCATCAAACCTAAAAACACTTATCCATTACTACTACGGATAACTAGGGATATGGCATGGGGAGCCTCCACGAAGCGCTGTTTAGGGTCACTAGTTGACCCAATTCCCTTGATTTCAGTTGTCCTTAGGGACATGTTTGGAGGTTTGGGATATCCATGTAGCGAGATATCACCTCCAAAGTAGTGCTTGAGTCGATGACCATTTTACTTTGAAGTATTGGCACGGAGTTCTGAGAATAAACTCAGTGGTGCCATACGGAAAGACCTTGCACAATGGTATGGTCCTGACAACGGACCGATTTTCAATTTGCCGGGGAAAAATTTTTCAATCTTGAGTTAAAGAGGAGGACTTGATCACCGACGTTGAAAACGCGGTTTTTTTGATCTTTGCGTCATGAATTCTCTTAGTTTTCTCTTTGTAGATCAAAGAATTTTCATAGGCTTGATCACGCAGTTCACTTAATTATTGAGCTGAACTTTGCGTTGATCACCCGCCTGTTTGGGAGATTCAATGGTTTGCATTTTTAAGGGCCCAGTAAGCTTTGTGCTCCAACTCAATCGGTAGATGACATGCCTTTCCATATACAAGCTTGTACGGAGTACACCCGATGGGTGTTTTGTAAGCTGTACGGAAGGCCCAGAGAGCGTCATCTAACTTGTCCGACCAAGAGGCACGGTTCTCGCCCACTGTCCTTTCAAGAATTCTTTTTAAACCACGATTTGATACTTCAACCTGCCCACTTGTCTGGGGATGATACGCGGTGGAGAGACGATGAGTGACTCCATATTTAAGCATGACCTTTGCAAACTGGTCATTGCAAAAATGTGTTCCACGATCACTGATGATGGCACGGGGAGCACCAAATCTGGCAAAGAGAGATTTAAGAAATTTGCAAACTACTCGGGCGTCGTTGGTGGGGAGCGCCTTTGCTTCAACCCATTTTGACAGATAGTCGACAGCCACAAGTATGTATTTGTTGCCTTTAGAAGATGGGAAGGGTCCCATGAAGTCGATGCCCCAAACGTCAAAGATTTCACAAACTTGGATGGAATTTTGAGGCATCTCATCCCTTTGTGAAATTTTTCCTTGTCGTTGGCACGAGTCACAATTTTTAACCAACTCGTGTGCATCCTTGTATATTGAAGGCCAAAAGAATCCGGCATCAAAGACCTTTTTGGCGGTGAGATTTGCACCATGATGTCCCCCGGTGGGTCCATTGTGGCAAGCTTCGAGAATGTCGAGAGCTTCTTTACCGTGCACACACCGCCGGATCATTTGATCCGCACAGATTTTGAATAAGAAGGGGTCATCCCAGAAATAGTGTTTGACATCTTTGAAAAACTTGTTTTTCTGTTGGGGATCTGACGTTCCACTTGCCAACGATGTTCCCGCATGGTAGTTTGTGAATATCTGCAAACCATGGGGTACTATCAAGCACTAAGAGGCAAAACGTTCCAAGAGTTTCGAGAGGGATGTTTCATGTGATTGCATTGTTCTCGACGTTTATCTTGATGAGGGTTCTCAAGTCTTGGATAGATGATCGGCGGCCAATGATTTCTCGCTCCTTTTTTGTCTCGGATGATAACATCAAATTCTTGGAGCAAAAGATCCCCACCCCGGGCGCATCAATCTTGGCTTAGCATCTTTCTTAGCGAAGAGATACTTTATAGCAGAATGGTCGGTATACACTATGCTCTTAGACAAAACAAGATACGACCGAAACTTCTCAAAAGCATACACTACCGCAAGTAATTCTTTTTCGGTCGTAGTGTAGTGTGCTTGAGCTTCAGTCATGGTTTTGCTGGCATAGTGGATTGGTTGGAAATGCTTGTTCTTTCGTTGCCCTAGGACTGCCCCAATTGCAAAAATCACTTGCAATTTCAACACATGAGTTCGAAGGGACAGTTCCCAGTCGGGAGCAATCAAATCGGAGCCTCAGTCAATTTCTTGTTAGTGTATTAAAGGATTCGATACACTCTTTTGAAGAGAAAAAATGGAGTCTCTTTTTTCAAGCAAATGAGGTCATTGGGCGGCTAATCTTGGGAGAAGTCTTGTATTGAATCGTCGGTAAAAAACCGGCCGTGCCCAAGAAAACTTCAGACACCCTTTCACAGTGGTCGGGGTGGGGAGGCTTGTCGATAACTCAACTTTAGCTCGATCGACCTTATTCCTGATTTAAGTTTTGTTGTCCGAGAAACATGCCTTCTTTTACCATGAAATGGCTTTTCTCCCTAGTTTAGGGACAAAATTGGTGTCTTCACACCGGTTTCAACATTTGTTCCAAAGTTGGGATAGGCATGTAGAGAAGAATCCACGAAGACTGAAAAGGTCATCCATAAAAAACACTTTCCATCGTTTTTTCGATCATGTCGTGAAGATTTGCCATCATACATCGTTGGAAGTTCCAGGTGCATTGCATAAGCCCAAAAGGGCATGCAACGATAGGCAAATGTTCCGTTCAATGGGCAAGTAAAGGTTGTCTTTTCTTGAGCCTTTGGGTCTATGGGGAATCTGGATATAAACCCAAAAGCAATAGGATGGAAACAATAGGAATTGGTTTCCTGCGAGTCTTTCCGCAGCATTTGGTCTATGAGGAAGTGGGAAGTGGTCCTTTCGGGGGGTAGCCTCATTCAAACTTTCTGTAGTCGATTTGCACACTCTCCACCTTGTGACCAATCGAGTCGGTCTAAGATGTTTTCTATATTTTTCACGACGGTATTGCCACCTCTTGGTACACAATGCACCGGGCTTACCCATGCGTCTGTCAAAATTCGGGAAATAAATCAATCCGGCGTCAAGAAGCTTTTCAACTTCTTTCTTGATGACGTCGTGGATTTTTTGGGTTTCACCCGCCTTTGATGCTGAACCGTAGGGTTGTAGTCCTCTTCCATAAGAATTTTGTGGGTACAAAACTCTGGGTTGATACCCTTGATATCTGAAAGTTTCCAAGCGATGGCTCGCTTGTGGGACTTAAGAACCTCGATTAGAGCTGCCTTTTCCTCATTTTTCAAGTCTTTTGCAATAATGACGGGTAACTTATCGTCACCCTCCAAAAATGCATATTCCAAATGAGGTGGCAAGTCCTTGAGTTCAAGCTCAGGGGGCTCATTAACGGAAGAATTTTCATGATTTGCTTCACAAATCTTAAGATCTTTTCGAGTTTCAGGAAAGTAATTTCCTTGGGATGAGGTGTCGCGGTGTTGGTTCACTATTTAGGATTGCTTCGGAGGAGAAGTATGTCCCCTTCAGGGTGTCATATAACGTTGGATCAACTTTTCGGTGTTATGAAGTTGGGTCATCCTCTAAAGCAAGAAAAGAGTCGGATTCTTTGAAAAGGAGAAAGTCACTATCCCCGAATGGAGTTAAGGTTGGAGAAGAAGTAGAGACGATTGGATCATAGTAAAGAGTGGGATTGCCACTCGAGTATCACATTTTGAGAAACCAAGAACTTCTTGAGAGTATTCTTCACAAGCCATATCAATGACGTCAATTCGGTTTGCCGTCATATGATTGTAGTCAGCCGTGTACCTCGAAGTTTGGTCCAGATTGAATGTAATGGCCTCTTTGCCAACACGAAGGGTTATTTCGCCTTCGTATACATCGATTAATGCACGACTTGTCTTTAAGAAACTCCTCCCGAGAATTAGAGGTACTCGGGGGTCTGGCTCAAAATCGACGACTACGGTACTCTAATAGGAAATTGGAACTTTCCCACCGTCACATAGACGTCTTCAGCGATACCGATTGGTTCAGAGATTGAACGGTCCGCTAATTCAAGCGTCATGCAAGTCGGGGTTAGTTCAGAAAGAGAGAGAGTTTTCCAGACGGAATATGGCATAAGATTAATGCTTGCACCAAGATCGGCCAAGGCATTGCATGTATTAATCCCGGAGAATTCACAAGGAATAAGAAATCGGCCAGGGTCTCCAAGTTTCTTTGGTAACTTGTTTAGGATGACGGCTGAGCAATTCTCGTTCAATGGGGTTCTAGCCATTTCACTCAACTTTTCCTTGTTTCCGATTAAGGTTTTTAGAGTCGAGGCGAATTTTGGCATGAGCATCAAGGCATCTGTAAAGCTAATTTCGAAACTCAAATCCCGAAAGATTTCATAGAATTTCTCAATTTGGTCGTTAGCTTTCTCACGACGTCTTTCATCATTTCTTCTTGAAGGAAATGGAATCGATGCTTTTTGGTTAGGCTTTGAGGCACTAACTGGAGTATTTGCAGGTTCAGAGTTTGATTCATGATAGACAACAGGGACAACCGGAGGTGGGACGTCTTCGGTGCTTCCGTTATTAGTAGGATGCATCGTGTCCTTTGTGACCTCGGTATCACGTTCCATTACTTTAGGAGAAGAAGAAGTAATAGGAATCGTGGGTCCCTTGTAAAGCAACACCACTTCGAGTTAGGTAATTACCTTTGATCCTCTTTTCGGGTTAGTAACAGGGTGTTACTAGGGAGAGTTCCCGAAGTAGAGGCGGTATTGGAAGCGACAAACTTGGAAAGCATGTCTGTGAGATTGGTCAATTGATTTTGCATGTTTTGACCTTGAGTTTGCATGTTCCTCATCACAGCATCATTAGCTTTTACGTAGCTATGGAAATCTTCCTTTGATACGCCTTGATTTTGAGGAGCTGGAGCTTGATAGGCGGGAGCTTGATAAGCAGGAGGTTGAACAACCTGAGGTCGATAGACTTGACCTTGATGAACCGGGGATTGGTAAGCTGGAGCTTGATTGAAGTTCCCTCGGTTTTGGTTGTAACGATTCTGATTATTTCCTTGATTTTGCATATGATGGTTTTGAACGGGAGGAAAACCGGGTGGTCGAATTTGATTTGAAATCTGGGCTCGATAACCGGTGTTTCTTGGATATTATCTCGATAAACATTGCCAGAAGTGGCTGGACAAGTTTGGTAGGAATGAGCACCACCGCAGGTAACACAACTTTGCTCAACCGCTTTGACAGGAGTAGGAGCGGGAGATTGATTTTTCTTGTCAAGGAGTAAAGCTTTCACCATTTCTTTTAACTCAGCAACTTCGGAAGAGATTCCGGGGGTGGAAGTGCTCGTCGGAAGTGCTCGCACTCACTTTGGCAACAACGGGTTTGTTGCGTGAATTACGGACTTTGGATTTGCTTTCAATGATTCTTAGGCAATCACGAGGCATTTTGTCCAAAAAGTTGCCACCCGCGGCGGAATTTAACGAATCTTGGTCGTTAGAGTTCAAGGCATTATAGAATGTATCAAGTTGATGCTTGGGGCCCAAATTCAGAAAATCCATGATGTGGACATGCCCGAAGAAGATCATTAAATCTATCCCATGCTTCGTAAAACGTCTCATCAAATCTTTGTTGAAATCTCGTGATTTCATTTCGAAGATTTGTGGTTTTGGAAGGAGGGAAAAATTTGTTGATGAATTTGGAAACAAGATCATCCCATGTTTGAATCGATCGAGGGGGTTCTTTTTCTAGCCAAATCCGGGCTGCACCCTCGAGGGAAAATGGGAAAAGCATAAGCTTTACCGACGTACTCGGGACGTTCGGGAACTTCATCGTAGAAGTGATCTTGTTGAAATATCGGATGTGGGCATGAGGATCTTCTTTGTCATGTCCGAAGAACTGCTTGTTTTGAACGAGGTTGATTAAACCATGCTTCAACTCAAAGTTAGCATTGATTTCAGGGAATAAATTGCATTCTTCGTAATCCCTCGGTGGTGGGTGCTTCGAGCAATTGAGCCATGGTACCTTGATCATCCATTGGAGGTGGGGGAGGAGGTGGTGGATTTTCAAAAGGGTCTTCAAGATTAAACGGTTCAACAACAGGAGGTGGGGCCTGTTGCTGTTGATTATGAAGATTACGAGTTTGGGAACGAGTTTTGGTTTATCAAAAGTAAATTCACAATTTATTTTAATAACGGACAACGATAAAGAAAACTTAAGCCTAATAATCGACAAGCTTCTCGGTAACTCTTCGAAAAGAAAAACGCACAAAGGAGCTCTCAAAAAGATAACGCACAGGTGAGCGGAGGAGTAGAATAGCGCCAAGCTTATTCTCCTTTCGGGTGTGTTCCTCGGAACAACCCTCACTTATACCCACTTTATAGTTTGTTTTAAACTTTTCAAGGTGGCCGTACGTTGTTAAGTGGGCACAATTGGCAAGTTTTTAAATCTTTTTGTTCGGTTGGGAACCAAACAAGTTCACCGGGAAGTTATTATGATAATTACCTCAATTGAGAAAAATATTATATTTTGGTTTTTACAATTTGTGAATTTTTTTTTTTATGGACAATGTTTTTATATTTTTGGTTTTTCTTTGGTTTTTATCTGATAATTATACTAATAAAAGAAAATGAAAAATATTTTTGTATTTTTTTTTTTTTTTTTATAAAAGAAAATATTCACAGATTCAAACACAATTTGTCAACCTAACGATAATCGTTTTCACAGCCTCCCCGGCAACGGCGCCAAAAATTGATTGAAGAATTTTACACTAAATATATAATATATGATAAAATATAAAATATATATAAGTCTAAAAATCAACAAGATCAATAATACCGAGAAGTAGTATAGAATGTTCCCGGGTCGTTTATCCCCAACGAGGCTGGACTGGAGAATCGATACAGTCGAAGATTTGAGTTTTGAATTACACTACAAATTTAATAGCACAAACTAAAAACAATTAACTACCACGAAATTTTAATACACGAAAATTAAAAACGTGAGCTAAGACTGAAATTTAAAATCTAAGGCACTACTTTTAACAAATTTTATACCTAAAAATCACAAATTTAAAAAGAAAATTTTTAGAAAAAGAATTAAATTTTTTTAACTATTTTTGAATTTTTTATGAATTTCTAAAGTAAAATGAATTACTAAAAATAAACTTTTTCTAAAAATTATTACTAAAATTC
>BQNB010197519.1:0-11205 GCA_026074375.1 Tanacetum coccineum | reverse complement strand
TTAGTTTTATAGTTGCTTTTTGAGTCAAAATGTCTAAATAATTTTAGCTTATTACTTCAAAAAAACTTAAATGCCAAATCTGTCATTTTTCTTTAGCTTAATTTTAAGATTTGTCAATAAGTTGCTTCATTAAAGTTGCTTATACTTATGTTTACCCTAACTTTTTTCAAGTAAAAAATGAAAAAAATAAAAATTTAAAGGTGGCCACAGGGTTCGAACCTGTGACCTCCCCCTTTCTCATAGCCAACACCTTAACACACCACACACTACCAACTGCCCTTGAACCTTTTCATTCATAGTTTGTCACTTTTAATATTTAAACCTCTTTTGTCCATTTTGCTTATCCGAGCTTTTTAGCTTTTTAACAGCTTATTTGTTCAGCAAAATTTCCAGCTTTTATTTTTCTTAGGTTCTTCATAGTTTAAAGTAATTTTTGTAATTTTTTCAGAATTTTGAAAATTAGTTTAGTATTTTTAATTATTTTTTTTAGATTAAATCAGTTTTTAATTCATAATAAATAAAATAAAAGTCAAAAAAATATAATTATTTTTTAAAAAAATTTCTTTTATCATTTAGGACCTTTAAAACTTAAATTTGCTTTTGTAGGGTTTAAATTTGATAATTTAGGTTTTAGAGTAGAGTTTTTAATTCCCGTTAACGTTTTTAGGTCCGTTCTTTAATTGCTTTAATTGTTTACTTGCGTTTGTTTGTTTTTGCATATTACTTTTAGAAATAGAATCCCAAATCAAATATTGATCATTCAAACATGTGATCACGAACTTAATCATGATTTTCAATTCACGCCTCGTCGTGAAACGACTCGGGAAGGTTTTTGGATTTACTTTGGTTAAAAGTCATCTTTTAAAAACATTACGGAATACTTACTCACTCTTAATAATTGATATTTTGGTTATATATTATATATATGTATTAAGAAATTATTATTATTATATATATTATTATTATATATATATATATTATTATTATTATTATTATTATTATTATATACATATATATACATATATATATAAATATATATATCTATATATATATATATATATAATATATATATAATATATAAATAGATATATAAAATATATATATATATATATATATACATAAACGTATAATTATAAAGCATCAAATTTTTGATAAAGTCCACCATACTAAAACTGTTGTCGTTCCTCACGCAATGCCAATAAGTAAACAACTTTAAATATATATATATTAATAATAATATATATATATAATATAAAATGATATATATTATAAGATATAACATAGATATATAATATACATATATATATATATACATATACGTAAATTACAAGCACCAATATTTTTTGATAAAATCCCCATCCATACTAAAAACTGTTTCGTGTCCTCACGCAATGCCATAAGTAAACACTTTAAAAAACCAAGAATCTCAATCCCTCATGACTAATTACCTCGAAAAGTAGCTAAGTGTTTATTAAAAGGGATTAAGAAATCATTAGCTTTGAAAAGCCCCGTTTTGACTATTTTTATAAATCTACACTAATTATACCTCACATATATTTTATAATTTTTTCCCTTTTTTTTTCCGGTTTTTTTTTTTCTTTTTTTATACTAATCTAACATGTTTGACTTTCTTATTTGTCATAACCTTTTAGGGTCATAGAACAAGAAGGGCACTTTCAAAATCCTAAAATGCCCAAAAAGATAAAATTCATCTCCCCCAGAATATTCACTTGTCCCAAACCAAGCTTAAACAACGAAATCGACACCGTTAAATATAAGTAAATGATGCTAAACAACTACACATACTTATAATTTGTGAAACTTTTCAACTCCCGAAAATTATTATAACTTAGGTGAATGTGCTATTTCGAATTTCAACCAAAGGATCACACCCTCTTTTAAGAAAATTGCAATATATTCTATGGCTTCCAGGTTCCACCCTAAGAATTAAAATTTTTGAAAGCGAGATCATTTTCAATGTAGCACTTTCTTCTCTTCTCGCACATCCCAGCCGAGAACCAGACTGTAACGGTCACATATCAAGTGGTAAAGATGTTGTGTTTGAAAACATCAAGGCTTTAGTCGACCATTCTCTCTGCGAGAGTTGTGATTTGAGCGAGATCTTTTCTAAATGGATGAGCAAGGTCGGACTAGCTATCTCTGTGGTCAAACATCGAGTCATGCACTTCGACCCAGGAAACAGAACACGCCGTGTTACCTCTCACACAATGACGCGATTTTTAGTCACTCATTCTCTCAGGTGAGTGACAACAAAAGGCATCGTGAACACAACCCAGTTTTATCTGGTCAACAAATGATTTTAGAACACAAAGGACATGCTAAAGTTTGAGCGTTTGATTTTACTACGAATAATCAATAAAAAATCTGAGCTTCATTTCAACGTGATTCCTGCTTACCACTATAAACTGGCGAAGTACCCTAGGCCTTCCTTCTGGATGCTTCACTAACGCCTATAGGCGCGATAAAATGGTACCAATGAAAGAGCATATCAAATCTTTGACATAGACTATAAGACTCCCTTGGTACAACAACACAATGTGCCTCCACCTATACCAATACTTTCACTAGATTCTACAGTCCTCTCATTTTCAAAAAACACACAAGCCAAACTCATCATATCTTCTCACCTCTACTCTCACCAAATCGAATTATCTGAACCACCGCGAAGGAACGAGAACACAAACAGAAGATATTTGAAGATTTTCACGATCAAGAACATCTTCATCGTGTCTAAGCAACAGTCTTAATGATTGAGGTCTCTTTACAGAAGTTATAGTAGACGCAAAGAGTTTCACACACCTAAAAAGGTATGCTCACATATTTCGAGGGTACCATCTTCACGTCAACAACCGAACCTAATGCGCTCATCTCAAACTCTGTAACGTATTTTCTAAACAAATTTTCTGATTCTTCAAATAGTCTTCCGTCAACTTTGTATAGGGTATTACATAGCTTTTTATATCACTAAGTCTGATTCACTCAGACCGTTGTTACTTCATAATCTAGTAGGAGTCAGAAAGACGCTGAAATCAAAAGTGTAAGCACGGCGGTGTTTTGTTCGATCAGGCTCAAAAAAAGGAAAGAAATGACAATAGATTTTAATGAGTTAAATAATTTGGAGTTATGAGTCAGTGCAGTATTTATCTCATTTTTATGAAAAGGTAAAAAAGGTAGATCATATGTTCTGAGAGGAATTTGCTTATTTACATAATACCACAGGCTTAAAAACACTCTTCTATTTGGGTGACATGTATGTTTCTCTTGTTTAGGAGCGCTCGTCGCCAACATATGGGAACCTCTATTCTCGTTTGTGACTGTTATGGCGCCGAAGGATTCGCGCGTCTGAGACACCCACTTGGTTTTAGCATTATATTAAGGTCAGATTGGATACAATATGTATTTGGGCAATATTTGAATATCTAGAGGTCTAGCGTGTTAGTAGAACCCGGCAAGATGCAGTAAACTTTTATTAGCCCACAGTTTTTATTATTATTATTACCTCATTTTTCTTTTTTTTTTTCTTTTTTTTGCACTTAAATATTACCACGATATAGAGAAAATTTCTAAAATTTAAGTATAAATTTGAACTAAGACTAAATAAATTATTGTTATCGACTATACTTCAAAAATCGTTGATTTACATTTAATTTTCGAAAAGAGCACGTATTATTAGTCCGGTTAGAAGCTTATGGGAGAAAAGGCCACAAACTACACTTATGGGCTCTTAAGATTTCCAACTAATCCTTGTTTAGCATCTTACTCATAATTAACTCTATCGTTTTTCGCAAATTTAAAATCTTTAATAAAAAGATCCGCGAATGCTTAGTCAAGTTTATAACGGTTAAGGGACAAAGCTAAAGAAGCTCAACACGCTCAAATCGATCAAAATTTATTCTTATTCTAGAACCCAGCATGAAAGTCAATGTGATAAACACACTTATTTTATTTTTTGAAATTTTATTAAATTATTTTTTTTCGCATTTTTTTGGTAATTTTTGGTGGTAAAAACAAGATTACGTTGAAAACAACGACTGCATGCACCATCAAATAAGATAGATCCCCCCATACTAGATATTGAACATTGTCCCTCAATGTTTTAGAGGGTTCTGTACGTACATCCAAAGGAAGCCGTTTATTAAGTTATGCTCAAAATAAACGTTTATCCGATAAGATTTAGGATATTGGATTCCCATAATCATGCAAAGGATTGAAGCTCGAGTGAACGAAGGACAAAACCATAACACGCGAGGCATCATAATCCTAGGCAAACCTGGACATACAACAAAACCAAAAACATGAGAAAGGAAAGGCGAACACCCTTCAACACACTATCATTACTACTATTATAATTATATAAGAATAAGCATGGGTTGCCACCCACGAAGCGCTTGTTTATTAATGAGTCACTAAGCTTGACTCGATCCCCCATACTTGAGCTGGTCAAGGAGGATAGAAATGGAGAAACGGAACATCCAAGATAGGAATGTCCTCTCCATAGATCATCATCGGGCTTTCAGAAAAATCAGAAATGACCTGGAAAGCTTTAAAAGAGCTCGAATGAATAAGAAGATGAGGAATTTCTCCTCATTAGAAGTAAGAAATACCAGGAATGAAAACTTTGGTCGTCGAATTTCATCCCGGATGAAAATGGAAGCAAATGTCAAACATTGAAGAAAAGGTTGGAAGGGTGGGTAAAACATTAGGCACATTGAACATAAAGTTCTCCTTGTCGAATTAAACAGAAAAATTATCTCCCCACTTTTAGTAAAAACTAACTCCCCGTATCTCTCCAATATCCAAGTAAACATCACTCATCCTCCGATTGGTTCTCATGAGGAACGAGGGGATGATGGGAACATAAATAATGAACAAAGTGAAATGACTTCATTTACCAGGAAGTGAAAAGGGGGATCATGTTGGGGGAGGGGTTAAAGCAAATCTTCAAGAAAAAGAATATCCCCTTCTGAGCCATAGTCGTCATTCTCAATACCCGGTGGTATCGAGTCATCCGGAGTAAGAAAAATATCAATCTCCTCCATAAAAGAGTCACTACCCTCAACGGGGATAGGAGATGGAGAGAAAGATTCAATTACAGCATCAGAATATTGAGAATTAAATTCTTCTAGAGGTCGAGGAGATGAATTATCATACAACAATTTCTCAACAAGACAGATTTCTTCCTCAGGATCAAAGTCGGCTTCATCAATTTCTGGAGAAATCAAATCGATATGAGCGAGTTCACCAGAGAACTCCTCGAGAAGAGAATCAAACTTAGGAGAAGAAACTATCGAAATATCTCGATTAAGCAAAGATTCTATAAGATCAGACTCGGCATTAAAGTGATGCGGATCTATCTTAGTAGAAATGATTTCTTCATCAAAAAGAGGGTTCGAATAAATTTTGAAATTTTCTTCTGGAACGTCCTCATCATAAAGTAACTCGTCATCACTAGAAGTAAAATCGTCGTTAGAATCAAAGAGAGGATTAGAAAAAGTTGTAAAATCATCACAAACGGGTATATCACACTTACTTTCAATATCGGATAAATCCTCAGACTCACTTGGGGTTAGGTTAAGGTCCTCAACACTAGACTCATTTTCTTCGTCCGATTCCGTTTTTGGAATAGTGTCAAGATGCTCATCCTCCATTATAAGAGAGTTCGTAATCAGAAAGTCGGGTGTGATTGCAGTAAGGGAACTCTTATAAATTTCACTCATAGGGATAGAAACTCCTCATCATCATCATCATCATCATCGTGGCAAAAAGAATTGAAATGTTGCGAAGGATAAGTACTAAGATTAGCCACCTACTCTAGTTGCTGAAGCTTTTTCTTTTTATTAATTTCAATACTCATTCCATTGAAGTTTTCCTTAAGCTCATTAATCTTAATCTTAATATCAATCTTCTTATTACGATAATCCTAAATATGAATTAAACTTTTCATTTTATCTAAATACTGCTGCTTCAGATCCTCCATATCTTGGATACTCATTTCTTGAGGAGGTTGATGAATGACGGGAAACTGCAGGGGTTGGAATTGGTCAAAACTAAAAGAATTAGAATTATAACAATGATTAGGTTCATAGAAATTTTGGTTCAACGGTTGACATTAAAAAGTCTCATGAGGACCCCTATAGTTTTCACAACAAGGAAATTGTTGTGGAAAACTTGGTAAAGTTTGTGGAAAATTATCATCAAAGTTTTGATTGTAACACAGGTCCGAATCGTAGACAAACAGAACTTGAGGTTGACAATCATAACCATAATGAGCATCGTTCCCACATGACTCACAAATACACCGTTGACAAAATAAATTGCCAAACGGATCTCCACACCCGTAACAATAACGTTGGTCTATTTGTGGAGGCCTTTGTGAAAAAATTTCACTGGGGTCCTGATTATAGACAAATGGTTCTTGAGGTGTATAACCAAAGTTAGGATTGTCATTGAATGACTCAGCAAAGTGAGTTTGGGGTTGTTGAAGTGAGTTGTAAAAATCTTTGAAATGAGTTGGGTTTGGACAATTATCAAATAATTTACCATCTTCACCACAACATAAAGAACAAACTTCATCCATAAACCGTCTTCTACACTGATCACAAGTACATTGTCGACAATGTAGACCACCAAATGGGGCTCCACACTTAAAACAACATCGTGGGGTGAATGAGGACATAAGAATTAAACAAATTGACATTAAGAAGAATATTTTTGAATTTTTTATGTATTTTAAACAAGAAAAAAAATATTTTTGGGACTGATAAATCAAAGGTGTACGATAGCTCTCTAGAAAACGCACAAAGAAGCGGAGGAGCGGGTAAGCGCGAAGCTATTAAAAACCTTCTCCTTTCGGGTCGAAGTTCATCGGATCAACCCTCCTTATACCGACTCTTATAGTTTTGTAATCAAAAGGTGAGCCAAATTCACAAAGTGACACAACGGTTTGATTTTGTTATTTTTTTTAATTTTATTTTTTGGAATTTTTTGATTACATATAATAGAAAATATACACAAATGAAAGCGTTAAACTTCACGGGGAAGGTGTCTTCAAACACTAATCTTCAACGTACACAATAATCCGTTCACAGACCGCTCCCGTTGAAATTCAAAATAGCACATACACCTAAGATATAATAATTGTCGGGAGTGAAAAGTTCACAAGTTGCAAATATGAGTAGTGTTAGCATCTTAACTCATAATTAGCGGTGATTTCGTTTTAAGCTTGGTTTGGGATAAGTGAAAAGTCGGGGACGATGAATTTATCCTTTTTGGGGCATTCTCGGATCGAAATGCATCTTGTTCTATGATCCCTAAAAGTTATAAAATAACGAAAGTCAAATAAGTAGGTTAGTTGCTTAATATGACAAGTACAAAAAAATGAGAAAAATGAAAAATACAAAAAAATATATGTGTAGGAATAAGAGTATATATTAAAAAAATGGTAAAGACGGGGGCTTTTCAAAACTTATGAGTCTTTAAATTTCCCTTGTCGAACACTTGGCTACTTTTCAAGGTTATTAGTCGAGGGGGATCGAGATTCTTAGTTTTCTAAGTGCTTACTTCATAGCATTGCGTGAGGACACGGCAATATCTTAGTATGGGGGATTTTGGTATGTGCTTAGTTACACATACCTTTTTCCACTAAAACCGGTCTTAAATGACCAAAAACGTACCAAAAATATATTGTATTGTATGTTTTCACTTATATTGTGTAGGAAACGGATATCCGACAAAATGACGAAAATCAAGCAAAAACAGACAAAACCGAGCACGAGAACGGAAAGAGCGTGAAGCAAAAGTCAAAATCAAGCCAAATGTCAAAAAGTCAACCCCGACAAAAGTCAAAGTCAAAGACGGACCCGTAAAGAAGTAACACTTAATGGGCCAACCCGCACCTATCTAATGGGCAGGGTCAACCCATTATTGTATTAAATGAAGACTTATAGAAGATAAAGGCCCAATCCCTTTATTTTATTTACCCGGCCCAAAAGCAAGTATAAAGCCCAAAGAACACTTAACTCTGTTTAGCCCAACCCTCCTTAACTGTTTAGCCTAACCCTCTAAGTATAACCCTTGAGGACTTTTCTTGTCAAGTCACAAAGAAACTTTACAATACAAAGGACGAGTCTTGCAATAAAACTATATAAATTCAGGGGGTAAGTTTGCCAAAAGCCCAAACTCTTACCAGTCACTGTTTATCTTCCTAAAACAGAAATAAACCCTTTCCCGCCTAAATTGCCATAACTGTTTCTTCAACCCCTCTCACCCTTGCAACAGTCCAAAAACGTCACACCCCCTTAACCCCACTCCCCACATGGGTTTGTTGCCAAGCTGGCAATCCCCAAGCTACCAATTAGACAAGAAAATTGAGGGTTGAGATCACACAACTTAGGCTCTACACAAATTTGATGGCTAGGATTATTGTGTGACTCACTCACACAACAAAAACACTCTCAATCCCTCTCACAAAGAAAGCACAGGAAAGAAGAGGTCAAGACCCCAAGACCTAGAATCTTCCTAGTACTAGTATAAATAAGCTCATTTGTAAGCCATAGTGGCATCGAGTGATAAGTAGTTTTAGTAGTTTTTATCAGCTTTTATAAGTGTAATCCTTTAATATTGTAATGTTTTTATGATTAATGAAATTTCAAGTTTTAGTAAAAAATCCAATTTTCTTAAGTTTTTGTTAACAAGTCATCAAAAGCTATTCATAAGCTGTTTTTAAGTCCCTCTTTATACATATAAGTTCACTGTTTTAAGCTAAATATCAAAAAGTAAAAAAATTCAAAAAAGAATCACCCCAAAAATACCTCAGCTAAATTTGTGGATGATAAGCTAGATTGGGAAGAGCTTATAGACCTACTAGCTTGTCATTCTCACAAGCTAGAGCTTGTAGATTGCTTTGTGTACCCTGTTTTGAGCAAGGGGGTTTGTATGTCCTCATTTTTAATTTTTAGCTTCTTCTATTGTAGCTAGCTTAATTTCTGCTTATTCATGCTTTTTACTTGCTTATTTATGATTTTATATGCTTATGTTCTTTATCTGATGCTTTTAGATGCCTTGTTTAAGTTTTAGATTAAACTATCACTTATATGCTTGAACTGCTTAGTGCTTATTATCTTATTTCAGTGCTTATTGAGTGTTGGATTCTGCTTATCTTTGCTTAAAATATTTTTGTTAACACCTGTTTTCTATGCCTTTAACTTTAAACTTTCAAATTCTGTCTTAAAAAGTACCTTGGTTAGTTAAGGAGGTGTTTGGGTCAGTGTTTCAAAACAGGTCATTTTGGTCTTAAACACTTTTGGTCATTTTGGTTTCTTTTAACAAGCAATTTTTAAGTATTTTCTGTCTGTTTTTCAAACTTTTTAAGTCAAAAATTGGTTTTTACAAGTTTTTCTAAAAACCTATTGTAACCTGTTGGACCAAAACAGGTTACATTAGCTTATTAGGCTTAAGCTGTTAAAACCAGCTTTTAAGTTCATTTTTGAGTCCATTTTAGTGTCCAAATGAAGTTGTAAAAAGTCTTTGGGGTTTACACTTGTCTCTCTTAAAACTGTCAAAGTCTGCTTAGTTTTTTTAAGTCAAAAGCTCCCTTTTGCATCCTCAAATATCAGCAGCTTATTTTTGTTTTCAGCTTTTGAAAATTGGAGGACGACAAGCTCATTAGGAGCTTGTCTCAATCTGTTTTAACTTGATTTTTTTTTATTTTCAAGCTTATTTGTTGGTCTGCACATTGCCAATCACCTTTAAAGAAAATTCAAAAAAATTGCCTTGGTGCAAACAGCCTCTTTACCTTAGCCTTTTTCCAGCTTATTTGCTTTTCAAATTATTTTGTTTTTGCATTTTTAGAAAGCCTATAAGCTAGGTTATAAGCCCATATAAGCCTTTAGCCCTTAAGAGTTCATCTAGTGGCTTAAAAATTAAGCCCAAATCTGTCCATAGGTTGTTTTGTGTGTAATTGTGCCCAAGTGCTTATTGCTTTTGTTTATTTTGTGTCCTTTATAAGTTTTAGAAGAAAAAAAGTTTTTATAAAAAGAGAGAGGCCCAGGCTCGAACCCTGGACCTCCCCCTTTTCAAAGTCACCCACACTCACAAACTCATACCGCTGTGCTACAATAGCTCATCCGGTATGAGTTTGTTTCTTTAAATATATAAGCCCAAACAGCCCATTAAGCCACCAGCCACTTTAAGCTTAATAACAGCTTATTTATAAGCTAAATTTTCAGTTTTAAATTTTTCTTAGGATCCTTATAGTTTAATTCATTTTCCCTAAATTTTTCGGAATTTTTTATAATCGTTTAATATTTTTTAACATTTATTTTCTTTAAAACTGTTTTTAATTATAATAAATTAAATAAAAATCAAAAAAATATTTTTCTTTTTTAGAAAATTTTATTTTATCAGTATGCACTTAGGAAAAATAGAAAACTTTCGTAGGGTCATTTTTGCAAAATTTTAATTTTTAAAGAACGGCTTTCGGGCCCGATTCTCGTTTTCTCGTTTTTGAACTCAATTTAACTCCGTTTTCGTTCTAGTTTTCTTTATTCTTACTTTTTAGTCAATTAATATTAGGAAAAGCAAAAAAAATTCACTTTAGGATTAATATTTCAAGTGTTAGGTTTTTAGTGTGTCGTTTTAGCTTCCTGTTCTCGTTTTTAGTATAGTTTGCCTTATTTTTCCCGTAGTTTTAGAAAATCAAACCCAAATCTTTTTCATTCAAGCATTGTTATTCAAACTAACTTCCGACTTTCCAATTCGCTCTTCGTTGGGGATAAACGACCCGGGAATATTCTATACTACTTCCGGTTTCATTGATTTTCTTAATAATTATCCTCATTATATATTTATAAGTATTATATATTTATTTATATAAAAAGGGGTTAACCAATCAATAAATCAATTTTTGGCGCCGTTGCCGGGGAGGAGTGAAAGCATTTGTCGTTTCAAAGTTTGATTATTTGTGCTTGAAGATTGTGAATATTTACTTATTATTATTATAAAAAAAATTAAAAAACCAAAAAGATAAAAACATTGTCTATAATTATCAATAAAAATCAAAAGTTGGTAAAGAAAACCAACATATAATACTTTCAACTGAAGTAGTATCCATTAATAAGTTCCCGAACCAAAGAATCAAAAACTTACCTTTTGTGTCACTTGCGAGGTACGGTTCACCTTATAAAA
>BQNB010197517.1:0-11206 GCA_026074375.1 Tanacetum coccineum | reverse complement strand
ACAGGAAGGGTTTTCGAATCTACAACAAAAAAATCCGTCGAATAATGGAAACAATTCATGTCACATTCGATGAGCTGCATCAGACAATGGCTCCTGTATACATCAGTTCAGGACTCGAGCCTATGTCGATGACGCCTGGACAATTCAATTTAGGGCTCATACCTAATCAGGTCCATGCAACTAATTATGTTTTACCGACGGATAAAGATCTGGAGTTATTATTTCAACCAATGTTCGATGAATACTTTGAAGTAACTAGATTCGATGAACCAGTACCTTCTGCTACTGTTGGTAAGGCTCAAGTTGTTCCACCAGGTACATCTGTGTCTACAACATTTGCACAAGATGCACCGTCAACAAGTTATTCACCGTCCTCATCTGGAATACAATCTCCAGTCATTCATCATGATATTGCAGTTGGACCCACTATCAAAGACACCCCAATTACTCATGCTACCCTTCATCCCTCAGTTAACCCTGTTACTGGAGAACCTGGTTTTGCACAGTCATCATCAGGGGATGTTAGTGTATGTAGGATCCCGATTAACACTTCATAACATATATATCATACACGAAATCGGAACAAGAAAGGAGAAAGATTGAGTTGTTTAGAGAGAGAAAGAGGATAGAGAAATGAGAGAGAAAGTGAAAAGATAAAGATTTATTAGAATGAAACAACTAGCTTTTTCTATGGTAAGAAAAAGCTTATATACCCCGTCACGCTAAAGGTACGCGCGGGATATTTAACTAGGACCTGGGCTCGGGTTTTGCTTGGGATTAAACCCGAAACATATACAATATTAGATTAACTATCGAGCCCGATTCCTGATATTATACTATTACAACATTAACTAATTAAAGACCGAAGCTCCATCGTAGAGTGACCGAACTTCCTTGTTCGACTCAATAAATTGAGGCTAACATTTCCTCTTCATCAATTTGTTCTTGCAGTCTAATAGCTTCTTTATGCACAAGTCTTTCTTGTTCTAGCTGATTCTTAGTCTTTTTCTGAACAGATTCATCTTCTTTCATAATTGCTTTTCCTTTATCTTTCCTCTTCTGTGCACTCCTTCTTATATATACCAAATTTGCAGAAACGGTACTAACTTTTGGAATAACAATACTATGCTCTGCACCAACAGTACTAACTTCTTTTTCTCTTTTTTCACCACTACCTTGATCTTCCACAAGCTCAGTAGGCTCTTCTTCTTCTAGCACTACCTCAGTGTCATCACTAATCTTCTCCTGAATCTCTATATCTTCTTGAATCCATGATGTTCCTTCATCCTGTACCAATGAAATAGAGGGGTCTTGCTCAATCTCTGTAATTTTCCTCCCCTGTTTGAAAGGATCCCTAGACCTTCTTCATCATCAGAAACAACTATCATGAATCTCCTTCTAGCTTGAGTTGACTTGACTGTCTGCTCTAACTTCTTCACCTTCTTGATTAATTTTGTAAGAGCAGTACCATAAGTTTGTTTGGTTTGTGCCAACTCTGCCTCCAAGCTTGTTACTTTGTTTGACAAATTGGTGTAATACATAGATCCGTCTATTCAGAACGATGTCATACTAGCCTATCACGTCCAATTGACTGACCTTTAGAGAGGTGAATCATAAGGCATTGTAGCAGGCTCCTCTGCATCATGAGTGGTGTGCATGGATGGTGGGGATTGTTGTGTGGGAGAAGACAAGGATGGTGATGATGTGATTTTAGAAGGTGATGTTTCAGGTGTAGTGATTGGTGTAGTAGAGGTTGGTTGTGAAGTTGATGGTGCTACTGCTGGGTGTGTTTTAGGAATCAACTAGGATTGTTGATCCTTCACCCTGTAAAGTCTAACCCTGAACAAGCATTATGGGAAACAATGCAGTGTCCACCCCAGTATATCCCTTAGATGTTCTTCTCATATTGTTAAATAGTTTTTTAGTAAGGGTGAGAGCAAGATAAGTCTTTTTGTGGGATTGGAGGAGTCTCTTTATGCTTATTCAGAAAGATTGTTTAATCGGGGACTATATTAAGAATTTAAATGCACTTGCCACATTTTTGACCATGCCATCAAAAATTAATTTTGAAAAATTAAAGGTTCTGTTGGTTGCTAAGCAAATGATAGCAGTGGCTATGTTGCGGGGGGGGGGGGGTACTAAATTGATCCATGCTGTTGTCTTTGGGCTTAAGCCGTGGAAGAATGTATGTATTAAGAACTTCATGCGGGGTGAAGTGTCCCTTTAGAAAGGTTAAGCTATCAGAATCAGAAACATACCCTATTAGAGCAAGTTGCTCAAAAGTTTATGCATTAGGTAAGGAGTTTATACCAGCAGAATCTTCTAGCTTAAGGTGCCTTCGTATTGATACTTCAGTAACAGTCTTGAGTCTCCCATCAATAGTAGCAGTTATTTCCATCTTTCCAATGTGATTTGTGGTAGCCGGAGGCAGTTTCCTAAAACCGAGATAAGGGGAGAGACGTAGATGGTAGGATTTTCAGTGAGAGCATACTTAATATGAGTAGTATTTAGAAAATCCACTATCTGATGAAATCTTGTACTTCCTGCAGGTTTCTGTAAAAACGCGACCATGTTGTGTTTGTCACAAAACTCCAAATTTGCCATTGATAAAGAGAAGTGTAATTAGGGTTCTGGGATATGATCATGGATGAAAGTATGTGTATTTGGTAGAGTTAATTGAGATAAGAGAGAGTTTTTAAGTTTCGTAATTGGACCGACTGAAAAGATTTTGTACTTATCTTGAAGAAATCCTATTGTTTATTTGAAAGATCATGAATTCTTCAATTAGTCAAACCCTATAAGCTATAAGCAAGGCAGTTGGCGGAAATATCTCAACGGCTAATATCTCAACGGATATTTAATTAATGAAAAATTCTGTTATACTCCAAACAGTACTAACGGTCACCCACCAGTACTAATTTAGCCTATCCATATTAACTTCACCCAGCAGTATAAAGAGTTGCATGACAATACTAACTTAATACTTGCAGTGTTAAGTTTATGCCTAGCAGTATAAACACCAATGCTGCTCCAACAAGCATTTCCATCACCAATTTAAATATCACAATCTCTCTTTCTGTTTTTATACTCATAATTATCTCAGTTAAGAAAAACGAGTGGTTATGTGAGAAAGACAAAAATAGGTGCGTAGAGAGAAAAATAAAAATCGTCACTATTTCTCTCTATTCTTTTTGCTCACTTTATTCACACAAGTTTATACAATGTGCCATCAATTCCATTAGTTTCATACTGTCCTCCCCACAATTCTAAGTGTGTTAACCCTTGAGAGAGGTGGGTCATTAGACTTTTAGATGCAGCCTCAAACCTAGTTTGAGCATCTATATCCCCAATGTGGTTTCTTGGCACCTAGGACCACTACCAGAGACAATTCCCAAAGAACTTAGCTCATTAAGTGTTTCCATGGATTGGGTCTTAGTTTAAGTTATCACTGTCCAGCTCTGCTTCAAAGCTAGAAGAAGTAGTGGCATCCCTTTCCATTCTGTCACCCAACTCCTTATGGACAGCCTCATCACCAACCTTTATAGGGGGCCACCAGACTGAGGTATCTTAGTATCCCGACCTCTTTTGCCTAGCAGTACAAATTATACTGAACAATATTAATATATGCCTTAACAGTTTTAACTATGTCTTTAATAATTATACAACAACATGCCTCTATTCATCACAAGCACACTAGAAAAGACTAGATAGATATGTAAGAATTCATGAGGATCCATATTTATGTATAACCCATGAATAGAAGTTAAGAACTGTTAAACCACCCCTCAACCAATGTAGCTACAAATTAAGCATACCAATGCTTACCACCAGAAAATTAAATCTGCTTACATCAAAGGCTTTAGTGAGAAGATCTACAACATTATGACCTGTATGTGTCTTGACCATCTCAATCAGTCTCTTCTCATAAGAGTCTCTAATGAAATGATGCCTAATCTTGATATGCTTTGTTTTAGAATGATAGACATGATTCTTGATAACACAAATAACACTCTCAATGTCAACATGAATCTTTGTCTGCATGAAATTGTATCCATAATCCAACATCTGATTTTGGATCTAAAGCACTTGACCACAGCAGTGAGAAGCAACAATGTATTCAGCTTCAGTAGTTGAGTTAGCCACCACAGTCTGCTTTTTACACTGCCAAGAGATTAACTTTGAACCAAGAAATTGACAACCTCCTGTTGTAGATTTCCTGTCTAAGCTAGCACCTGCATAGTCACTGTTTGAAAAAGCTTCTAATATAAGAGGAGATTCCTTAGGATACCAAAGGCCCAACTTGGGTTGACCTTTTAGGTATCTAAAGATTCTTTTTACTGCATTCAAGTGGGAAATTTTGGCTGAACTTGAAATCTTGTGCAAGACAAACTTCGTGAGAACATTATATTGGTCTTAGAGGATGTAAGATACATCAATGACCCAATCATTGACCTGTATAAATGAACATCAACATCCTCACCATCTTCATCCTTTGTCAAATCCTTGTTGATTTCCATAGGAGTATTAGCTGTCCTTGCACTAAAAAAGCCAATTTTTTTCAAGATTTCACCAACATACTTGTGCTAACTAATGAAGATCCCATCCTCTTTCTGCTTGACTTGTAAACCCAAGAAGAAAGTAAGTTCTCCCATTGAACTCATCTGAAACCTATTGTGCATTATCTGCTCAAATTCATCACATAAAGACTTTTTAGTTGAACCAAAGATGATGTCATCTACATAGACTTAAACTAGTAGAATATCACCCTTGAGTCTCTTTATAAACAAAGTCTTGTCAATTTGTCCCCTGTGAAATCCATTATCTAGCAGACAGGTAAAGAGTGTCTCACACCAAGCTCTAGGAGCTTGATGTAGACCATATAAGGCTTTCTCCAATTTGTAGACTTTTTTGGAAATTCTGGATCCACTAAACCTGAAGGTTGGCAAACATATACCTCCTCTTCAATGGTGTCATAGAGAAAATCACTTCTAACATCCATCTATTACACAGGAAAATTCATAAATGATTCAAAGGCCAAAAATATCCTAATTGCTTCAACCCTAGCAACAGGAGCAAAAACCTCATCATAATCAATGCCTTCTTCTTGTTTATACCCTTGTGATACCAGTCTGGCTTTGTTCCTTACAATTATTCCCCTTTTATCTTTCTTATTTCTATACACCCACTTAGTACCAATAGCCTTTTTACCACTAGGTAAGTCAACTAGTGTCCAAACCTTCTAAATCTTGAACTGAAGCAGCTCCTCTTGCATTGCTTTAACCTAACTTTCATCATCAAGGGCTTGAGATATCTTTATGGGTTCATGTTGAGAAAGGCTATTGGATGTAGCTAATCATAGCATGCTCTCCAGAATTTTTCTTTGTCGTGCCCCTTGTTTGTACTGCTGACTTTGGATCTCCAATAATCTGAGCTTTAGGATGAGTAGAGTGTACTCTAGTTGTGGGAATAGGACTGACAACAGTGGAAGGTTCCATGTTGTTGAAATCAGCCTCTGCACCCACACTTTGATCAACATAAGGAGTATTGAGAGTTTCCAAGTCATGATCATCATAAGCATTGCCAAAAATGCCAGTACTTTGAATTTCAGCAGTATCCTCCAATTCAGGCATTAGAGGATCATGAGGAAGATTAGCAACATCAATAGGAAAAGATCCACCAAAAGGAACAAATGATGGTCCACTTGATGGTCCAATAGGACTAAAAGTCCTGGATGTACTAGCAGTATTAACTGGTGTACTAACAGTATTAAATCTGTTAGTACTGCTAGCTCTAGTAATCTTCTCTTGAAGAAGCTGGCTATCACACTGAGCTTCAAACTCTTTTCTAACAGTGTCTGATTG
The DNA here is from genome assembly GCA_026074375.1 of Tanacetum coccineum. Taxonomy (NCBI): domain Eukaryota; kingdom Viridiplantae; phylum Streptophyta; class Magnoliopsida; order Asterales; family Asteraceae; genus Tanacetum; species Tanacetum coccineum. Next base: position 5,345 of record BQNB010197517.1, on the reverse strand, counting down.
CTCTGTATCCTCCTTCTCTTGATCCATCATCTTATCAAGAATATTCTTCAAGGCTTGATCATACTCACTTGCTGGTTCTTGTACAGTCTTTTTACAAGCATCATCATCAACTGTATCATCCTTAGCCTTGTCATCTGAGCTCTTGTAGCTTAAAGAGATAGATGACCATAATGGGAACACAATATATTATTGAGTAGACACATTCTCTTCTTCAGTTTGTCCAGCATTAACATTTTTCTTCAAACCTGTATTGCCATTAGTTTTTTGTGGACCTGCATTTTTTTTAGTTTGATTCCCTACAGTAACTGGTTGATAATTCATAGAATTTGATAAGGAATCAATATCAAAAATCTAGTTAGGTCCTTGCCCTGCAACATTTGGTTTATTTTCAAGAAAGTTTACATGCAGATTCTCTTCAACTTTTCTGGTTTCATTATTAAATACCCTGAAAGTCTTACTATTTACAGAGTACCCAACTAAAAACCCTTTCTCAGCCTTCCCATCAAACTTGCCTAAAGGGTCTAGGGTATTTAGAATAGTAACACGACATCCAAAAGGTCTCATAAAACTTATGCTTGGTGCTCTGCCAATAATAAGTTCATAGGGTGTCTTGTTATAACTGTAGGTAGAAGTGCTTAATCAGGGTCCTATTCTTTCTCTTAGCAACTCTATTTTATTATGGAGTTCTGGCAAAACTATATTCCCTTTTTATCCCTTTTTGCCCACAGAATTCATCCATTTCCCTGTTTTTGAATTTTGTCCCATTATCAGACCTGATTACTTTAACCTTATGGTTTAATTGGTTTTCTATTTCTGTTATAAATTTCTTAAGAATCCCACTAGTTTCACTCTTAGTGGCTAAGAAGAAAACCCAGCTAAAACTACTAAAATCATCAGTGACTACAAGGCAATAGGTCTTATAGTTGATACTCCTTACAGATGTTAGTCCAAATAAGTCCATATGCAACATCTGTAAAGATTAGCTGATAGAGCTCACATGTTTGGTTTTACAAGAGGCTTTGTGTTGCTTTCCCTTCTGACAAGCAACACAAGTATGGTCATTTTCAAAAGTCTTTGAAGGAAGACCTCTTACAAGGTTTCCCTTTACAAGTTTATTCATTGTTTTAAAATTCACATGACCCTGCCTCCTATGTCATAGCTTAGACTCATCAATTGTGGCTTTTGCAAATAAACAAGTTAAATCTACAGAAGGAACAACATTCTTTAAATCAAAGCTGTACATATGGTTTTGCCTAGGGACTCTAAGCAATACTTGACTTTCATCAATTAGCTTACCTTCTTTTTCTCATTTTTCACCACTACCTTGATCTTTCATTAGCTCAGTAGGCTCTTCTTCTTTTAGCACTACCTTAATATCATCACTAATCTTCTCTTGAATCTCTATATCTTCTTGAATCAATGATGTTCCTTTATCCTATACCAATGAAATAGAGGGGTCTTGATCAATCTATGTAATTTTCCTCATCTATTTGGAAGGATCCTCTAGACCTTCTTCATCATCAGAAACAACTATCTTGAATCTCCTTCTAGCTTATGTTGACATGACTGTCTGCTCTAACTTCTTCACTTTCTTGATTAATTTTGTAAGAGCAGTACCATAAGTTTGTTTGGTTTGTTCCAACTCTGCCTCCAAGCTTGTTACTTTGTTTGACAAATTGGTACATAGAACCGTTAATTCAGAAAGTAATAAGCTACCCTCATCATGTCCAAGTGAGTAAACACTATGGAGAGGTAATTCATGGGGCATTGGAACAGCCTCCTCTGCATCATGAGTGGTGTGCATGGATGGTGGGGATTGTTGTATAGGAGAAGACAAGGATGGTGATGATGTGATTTTAGAAGGTGATGTTTCAGGTGTAGTGATTGGTGTAGTGGAGGTTGGTTGTGAAGTTGATGGAGCAACTGTGGGTGTGTTTTAGGAATCAACTGGGATTGTTAATCCTTCACCCTGTAAAGTCTGACCCTAAACAAGCATTGTGGGAAACAATGCAGTGTTCACCCCAGTATATCCCTTGGATGTTCTTCTTATATTGTTAAATAGTTTTTGAGTAAGGGTGGGAGCAGGATAAGTCTTTTTATAGGATTTGAGGAGTCTCTTGTGCTAATTCAGAAAGATTTGTATAAATGGTGGATACATTAAGAATTTAGATGCACTTGCCACATTTTTTACCATGCCATCAAAAATTAATTTTGAAAAATTAAAGGTTCTGTTGGTTGCTAAGCAAATGATGGCAGTGGCTATGATGCTACTAAATTGATCCCATGCTATTTTCTTAGGGCTTAAGTAGTGAAGAATGGTATGTATTAAGAACTTTCACTGCGGGGAAAAATGTCCCTTTAGAAAGGTTAAGCTATCATAATCAGAAACATACCTCATTAGAGCAAGTTGCTTAAAAATTTCTGCATTAGGTAAGGTGTTTATACCAGCAGAATCTTCTAGCTTAAGGTGCCTTCGTATTGATGCTTCAGTAACAGTCTTGAGTCTCCCATCAATAGTAGCAGTTATTTCCATCTCTCTATTTTGATTTGTAGTAGCAGAGGCAGTTTTCCAAAACTGATGAATAAGAGAGACGTAGATGGTAGGATTTTTAGTGAGAGCATACTTAATATGAGTAGTATTTAGAAAATCCACTATCTGATGAAATCCTGTACTTCCTGCAGGTTTCTTTAAAAATACGACCATGTTGTGTTTGTCACAAAACTCTAAATTTGCCATTGATAAAGAGAAGTGTAATTAGGATTCTGGGATATGATCGTGGAAGAACGTATATGTATTTGGTAGAATTAATTGAGATAAGAGAGAATTTTTAACTTTCGTATTTGGACCGACTAAATAAGATTTGTACTTATCTTGAAGAAATCCTATGAATTTATAGAAAGATCATGAATTCTTCAATTAGTCAAACCCTATAAGCTATAAGCAAGGCAGTTGGCGGAAATCTCAACGGCTATAAAGAATTAATTAAATTCTGTTATGCCTTGAATAGTACTAACGGTCACCCACCAGTACTAATATCTGCCTAGCAGTACTAACTCTAAGTCTAGCAGTACTAACTTAAGACTGGCAGTATTAAGTTTATGCCAAACAGTATTAACTCCAATCTCATTCCAATGTAGATTCTCACAATCTCTCTTTCTGTTTTTATACTCATAATATCTCTTAATTCTTTTTGCTCACCAATTCACTCTTTCTGTTTTTAAGCACACATCTCTCTTTCTGTTTTTGGCTCACAACTTCTCTCTTTCTTTTATGCTCACCAAAATCTCTTAATTATCAGACAATTTTATACAAGGTGCCATCAATTCTTTTAGTTTCATACTGTCCTCCCTATTTCCAAGTGTGTTAACTCTTAAGAGAGGTAGGTCATTGGACTTTTAGATGCAGCCTCAAACCTAGTTTGAGCATCTACATCCATAATATGGTTTCTTGGCATCTGGGACCACTACCTGAACCAGTTCCCTAAGGACTTGGCTCAATAAGTGTTGACATGGTTTGAGTCCTATTGATGTTACCACTGTCCTGCTCTACTTCTAAGCTAGAAGCAGTAGTGGCAGCCCTTTCCATTCTGTCACCCAACTCCGTATGAACAACCTTATCACCAACCTTTATAGGGGGACCACCAGACTGAGATATCTTAGTGTCCCAACGTCTTTTGCCTAGCAGTACAAATTATACTTAGCAGTATTAATATTTGCCTTAACAGTTTTAACTTTGTCTTCAATAATTATACAACATGCCTCTATTCATCACAAGCACACTAGAAAAGACTAGATAGACATGTGAGAATTCATAAGGATCCATATTTATGTATAACCCATGAATAGAAGTTAAGAACTGTTAAACCTCCCCTCAACCAATGTAGCTACAAATTAAGCATACCAATGCTTGTCACAAGAAAGTTAAATCTGCTTACATCAAAGGCTTTAGTAAAAAGATCTGCAACATTATGATCTGTATGTATCTTGACCATCTCAATCGGTCTCTTCTCATAAGAGTCTCTAATGAAATGATGCCTGATCTTTATATGCTTTATTTTAGAATGATAGACAGGATTCTTGATAACACAAATAGCACTTTCATTGTCAACATGAATCTTTGTCTGCATAAATTTAAATCCATAATCCAACATCTGATTTTGGATTCAAAGCACTTGACCACAGCAGTGAGAAGCAACAATATATTCAGCTTTAGTAGTTGAGTTGGCCACCATAGTCTGCTTTTTACACTGCCAAAAGATTAACCTTAAACCAAGAAATTGACAACCTCCTGTTATGGATTTCATGTCCAAGCTAGCACCTGCATAGTCACTGTCTGAAAAAGCTTCTAATATAAGAGGAGAGTCCTTAGGATACCAAAGGCCCAACTTGGGTTGACCTTTTAGGTATCTAAAGATTATTTTTACTGCATTTAAGTGGGAAACTTTTGGCTGAACTTGAAAACTTGAGCAAGCACAAACTGAGAACATAATATCTGGTCTAGAGGATGTAAGATACATCAATGACCTAATCATTGATCTGTATAAATGAACATCAACATCCTCACTATCTTCATCTTTTGTCAAATCCTTGTTGGTTTCCATAGGAGTACTAGCTGTCCTTACACTAGAAAAGCCAAATTTCTTCAAGATTTCACCAACATACTTGTCTTGACTAATGAAGATCCTATCCTATTTTAGCTTGACTTGTAAACCCAAGAAGAAAGTAAGTTCTCCCATTAAACTCATCTGAAACCTATTATGGATTATCTGTTCAAACTCATCACATAAAAACTTCTTAGTTAAACCAAAGATGATGTCATCTACATATACTTGAACCAGTAGAATATTACCCTTGAGTCTTGTCAATTTATCCCCTGTGAAATACATTATACAACAGATAGGTAGAGAGTGTCTCATACCAAGCTCTAGGAGCTGGATGTAGACCATATAAGGCTTTCTCTACTTTATAGACTTTTTTTAGAAATTCTAGATCCACAAAACCTGAAGGTTGGCAAACATATACCTCCTCTTCAATAGTGCCATAGAGAAAAGCACTTTTAACATCCATCTCGTACATAGGAAAATTCATAAATGATGTAAAGGCTAAAAATAACTTGATTGCTTCAACCCTAGCAATAGGAGCAAAAACCTTATCATAATCAATGTCTTATTCTTGTTTATACCCTTGTGCTACCAGTCTGGCTTTGTTCCTTACAACTATTCCCCTTTCATCCTTCTTATTTCTATACACCCACTTTGTACCATATAACAACCCACAATTTTCATAAATGTAAATATCCATCTATTAAGTTAGATGATGTACAATCTATCAGATATATATGAACT
>BQNB010197509.1:0-11206 GCA_026074375.1 Tanacetum coccineum | reverse complement strand
GTTTAATGTTCAAGTAGTTTTATAGTTAAGTGTTTCATAGCATTCTAGGGTTCAAGATTGGTTAATGTAGGTTTATATACATTTAGTGAGTTAGTTCATGAGTTCTTAGTTAAGAATTTTGGCCTGCACTTGAGTTTTACCAATTACATCAGCATAGTTAGAAGTAACTCAGTAATACTGCTGTTGCTCATCATAATTTCTAGTTACTTTTTAGAGCTTGTATGAAGGTAGTAAGAACTTAGTTTTAAGCCATTTAGAAGTATTCCATTAGCTTAATATAGATAATCTTTTAACTTCCATTTTAAGCTTTAGATTAGCTTTTAGGTTCTTGCAAAAAGTAGTTTTAGCAACAGCTTAGATTTTTAGCTTATCTCTTTTGATTTCTAATTTCTAGTTGTTATTTCAAAATTCCTTTTATCTAGGTGTACTCAATAATCATAGGATAGCTTATTTTCAAAATTTCAGTTTCTAGGAATTAGTAATAAGCTAATTAGCTTATTAGGAGAGTTAGTTTTATTGCTCTTAAAAGAAGAATAGTACAAGATAAAGAACAAAGAGTACAACTGAATTTTTTTAGTTTTAAAAGCTCAATTGAAAAGATGAACAGTACACGAAAAGAAAATTACAAAGGAAATTTTACTAACTAACTCTCTCTAAAAAAAACTCTCTAAACTGAATATCAATCTCCTATTTATAGATGAGGGTGAAGAGAAAATGAGACACTCCATCATTCCTAGCCATTGGATCTTATTTATTTGAATCTTGGCCGTTGATGATGTATGATGATGTGTTCGCACCAATTGGAGGCTGCCACGTGTGCAAAATGATGTGGAAGACTGTAAATACGAGGTGGGGTGAGTTGGAAGAGACGGGGAAGAGATTTGGGAAGAGTTGGGTTTGTTGGGTGTTTTGGCGGGAAAAGTGGTTAGGGACGGTTAGGGAGAAAATTAAACCCGCGTTTGGTTTGAAACTTTGGCATAATTGCACAACAAGTCCCTCTGTTTCTTCCTTCCAAAGTGTAGTATAAAATAAGTTTTGGAATTTGCATTTCTAGCCCTTGTAGTTTTAAGAACAAGAAATGGTTTTGATTTTGGGCTTATTAATGGGCTTTTGTGATCCGAATAGTGTAGAAAGACCCAAAGGGTATTTTAGTCTTTTTACATCCTCTTCAAAGGGTATAATGGATATTTCACTTCAAACTTTTGTCCTTTTCTTTACTTTCTTGTCTTTTCTCGACCACGGTCTTGATCCGGCTTTTGAAATTGGCTTCAAATCTTTCTCTTGATCACTTGTCTCTTCATTTCTTGTCGGTTTTGGTCGTTTTTGCTCTTTTTGACTTTAATATCCTTTCCTGCACATTGAGACACAAAAGCACACATATTTCCATCTTTTAGCATATTTTTTGCTTTTATTGGCGAAATCCTGGGTATTTTATGTATACAATTTAACACTTATCATGGGGTAAGTAGAATTTAATAAGTGAAATTATAGCCTTATTCATTCCTTAAAGAGCCTTAGGGTATATGGAATGGATATTGTTGCTTAATTTTTGTCTTGTTTGTACCTTAAAGAGCCTTAGGGTATATGGTGCAAATAAGATTGGCCTTAGGGTATATGACATGAATGGTGCCTTGCTTAAGTAACCTAATAAAAGCCAAATTTTGGTCGCCTTGATGTGGACTTTAATCTTGATGACATTTGATCTTTTGAAAAGGGCTAGGAACTAATTATTGCGTTTTTAACCGTTACGCTTTATTTTTGGAATTAATAAGTATCGAAATAAAGTCTTAAAGAGCCTTCAGGTATATGACTTAAATAAAATCTTGAGATACAAAATTAGGAATAAGGGAGGAAAAGTAAGTACACAATTAGCTTTTATGAGTAGTGTTAGCATCATAACTTGTATTTTACAATGATCTTGTTTTTAGCTCTGGCTTGGAGAGGTGAAAGTTGGGGACGTATGATATTTATCTTTTAGACACTTTAAATGCTTTTTTGTTTTAGTTACCTAAAAGTTTATCATGAATAATAAAACATTACATTATGTCCTCAAATGAATAAGTTGTAATTTGTAAGGGTAAAAATTTTAAAATCATAGAAAAAAAGAAAAAAGTTTTGAAAAATAGGAAAATGGGGTCTTTATAACTGAGACTTCATAATTTCATCTCTCCCATGAATTACTTTATTAACTACTCTAAGGATTAGTTGGTGGAGGTTAGAGGTATTTGTTATATATGCATATAATATTGCGTGAGGACACCAATCACTTAGTTGTTGGGGAATTTTTGATATGTGTGAAAACACATATCCGTTTTATATCAAAAATGACCCATAAAAGACAAAATTGTGCTTAAAATGCTTGTATATTGCTTGTTTTGTCTTTGTGATTGTGTAGGTACGGATATTACAAAAAATTGCAAGAAAATGGTCAAAACCGGTCAAACACGGACACGAGACAGAAAAGAGTGTTCAAGAGCCGGGAGAATGCTATCAAGGTCATCAATAGTCAACCCTTGGTCAACCAAAGGAAACTAACTCACTAAATGACAAAACCCAAAAATTCCCAAAGAAACAGCCCTTAAATTAAACAAATTACACAAAAAGTCCCTAAAGCCCTAACACCGTTATCTCTTTATTTTAAAAAAAAAAATTTATTTTTTTAAAAAAGTTTTAAAAGGAAGATAAACGGTTCGGTTCTTTATACAACCTTAAACAACACCAAATAACTGCTGGCCCATACCCCTTTTGTTATTAACCCGGGCCCAAGTCAAAACCCAACACCCCCAAGTCAAACCCCCACCCAAACGGTTAAAAAAGGCGCCAAGACCTCTTTTACTGTTCATCATCTTCAACATTTAACCATGAGTTAAATTCAAAAAGGGCAAAATTTTAATTGTGATGTTGGCAGCATAAAATTCAAGTACCTAGCATAAATATAGCAAAGCAAAGACGTCTACCAAGCCGCCCCTTATTTGGTTTAATTTTTGGACGAAGGAATCACAACGTAATTCCAGGAAGCACAACATTGATAAGGAGTTTACACTAATTTACTTGCAAAAGAAACACAACAAAGGGGTCTGACACACGGATGCCTAGACTGTGGCAATCCGTGTGCTCCACTCAATGAACCAACGATGAAATTAAAGATTTAAGGACAATCAAGATCCAATGGACGGAACTAGGAGGAGCGTCTAACAACCTGAAGACCTAGAAGCATCCTCTCAAGGCTATAAATAGAGCTCCTCACTCACACACACATTATCTTCTTTTCCTGCATTTTTTTTAGTTTCTTTAAGAAGCGTATGTAATGTTTTCATTTTAAATGTAATTTCTCATTAAGCTTTTGTATTTCAATTGCCAAGTTATGTAAATATCTGTTTTTAAATTCAATAAATAGTTAGTTTATCCTTATGGAAGCAGTTTTAGGCTTATTATATTTCTCAAAGATCTTGTCACTGTTACATAAGCTCTAAATAAGCTCATCATAAGCTCTCTTAGTCTTTAAGCTAAGATTGAGCTACCCCCCCAAAATCAAGCATCTAATCTACTTAAAACTTTAAAATCAGTTTTAATACCCATTTGCTAAAAGGAATTGGAGATTTTTGTATGATAGCTTAACCTGTAAGAGCTTATGTGACCCTACCAGACTTATCCTTCTTGGATAAGCTGGACTGTAGAACAGCTCCTTGAGTATTAATAATCCGCTGTTAGCTAAGGTTTTGGTAAGTTCCTTATTTCTATTTCTGTCTTAATTTTCTAGCTTATAATTTACTTATTTTGCTTATAATCTAGCTTGTTTGTGCTTAATTCTGTCTCATTGTGCTTATTGATCATGTTTTATAATTTGTTTTTAGCTTAAGTAGTGTAGATCTTAGTTTTTCTTTTTTGTCTTATAAATCAAATAAAAACTAAAAAAATAATTAGCATAGGTATAAGTTCTTCAATTCTGGCTTATTTGATTATTGATAAAGGTTTATTTTGGTTGTTATAAGCTGTAAACTATCTGGTTTTAAAGTTTTATTCACTAGATTTCATTTTCAAAAGCTTAAATGGATTTTAAAACTTTTATTAAAAGGATGTTTGGTCAGCAACACCAACCACAAGTTAGTGCTGCTCTTGGCTTTTTGGTCTTTTGTGTTTGTCTTAAAACTCAAATATAGGTTTATTTAAGCTGCATTTATAAGATGGTTTAGTGTTAGATAAGTTTTCATGAGTTAGTTTCCTAATAAGTCATAATCTTTCTTTTCTCAATTTGCATATTAAGCTTAAGTAATTTCTAGTCTTTGCTCAAGTATAATTAGCTCTTAGTTTTATATTTCAAAAGAGTAGAAATAAGAATCTTAAGTCTGCATTTTATGGTTTTGAGTTTTGGTCAAATGCATTAGATAAGAAAAACAGCCAAAATGTCCATTTTCTAGCTTAAATTTTAAGTAGTAAAAATAGATTTTAGCTTTTAATTTTCTTGCAAAAGGAGTTTTATAGGTTAATCTATCTATATAGATAGGGTCTAAGTTTGCTTAAAGAGTTCATTTGCTTAATTGAATTAGGTCTGGAATTCTGTCCTTTTTCTTTTTCATAAAACTTAAAAAACCAAAAAAATATGGTAATCTGTCTGCAAGCTGTTTTCAATTAGATTTTTCATTAAGCTCTTATAGTTCAAAATAGTTTTAAAAAGTTGTTTTAGGTAGAGTATTAGTTGTAGTTTAAGCTGGTACAAGTCTTATTGTCATAAGGATCTTTTTGCTGTCTTAAAAATAAGCCCAAAGTTGCTTATCTGTCTGTTTGGTTAACAGTTTATATTTAAGTACTTGTATTTGATTTTTAGCTTATGGCTTATTCTGTTGGTTTATTTCCTGCTCAAACTAGCTTATTAGGGTAGTTGTAGATTGCTTGTAGCTTATTAAGTCATAGTCTTAGCTTATTTTAGTTTGTTAAGTTACTTGAGTTTTGTAAGAAGTCTAAAAATAAGTCAAGTGTTTACTGTTTGCTTTTCAGCTATTTTCTAGCTTATTTAGTATAATTTCTTTTATAAAAGTAGCTTATTAAGTTTCAGGGTTAGCTTACTTCAAGTTTTCAAGTTCTTAAATTTTGAAAAAAAAAACCAAAAATATAATTAAGTAGTTATGTCTTGTTTTTAGCTGTTTTACAGCTTATTTAGGGTTTTTCATAAAAAATTTCTTTTATTAAAAGTGCTTAATTTTAGCTTATCTACCCCCCGACCTTAACATCCTCAACCCTTATAAATGCCTCACACCACACCTCACTACCAACGTGCCCTAGGGTCTTTTTCGTTATAGTTTTATTAAATTTAATATTAGTATACGTTTAGTCCTTTTAGCTTAATAAGCTGTTTTAGCTTATTACACAGCTTATCCGATAAGCTGTGTAACCAAGCTTATTTTTCTAAGATTCCTTTTAGTTCAAGCTATTTTCTATAATTTTTTCTGAATTTTTATAATTAGTTTGATATTTCTAAACATTTATTTTTATTAAAAACTTTAAAAAATCATAAAAAATAGAAAAATAATCAGAAAAATATAATTCTTTTTAGAAAATTTTCTTTAATCATATAGTTTCTAGGAAAAATAGTTTTATTTCCGTAGGGTTAAAATTGCAAAATTTCAATTTTTAAAGAACGAGATTCGTTTCCGTTCTCGTTTTTCGTGTTTTTAAGCTCATTTCAATTCCGTTTTTGTTCTAGTTTTCTTTAAACTTACTTTTTAGTCAATTAGAGTCCATTAAAAGAGAAAAATTCATTTTCGGTTTAATTTTGGAAATTTAGGGTTTTTAATCGCCGTTTAGGGTTTTCGTTTTGCGTTTTTAGTTAAAGTTTAATTTTTCGTTATTTGTTTTCGTGCTTAATTGTTATCATTTGCTTATTTTTAATCATTGTTTTTACTTCATAAAAAGTATATAATCAAATCAATCTTTGTTACCCAATTCAAATCATTAGTCCTATACAACAAAAAACGGTCTCAATTTCATAAATCGTTTATGGGGAATAACGACCCGGAATCATACTTCCTGGTTTAAATAGACGTTATTATATTATATAAAATGTGGAGAATTTTCCTTACTACCCTTTGTCCTCAAGGGTAGTTTTGTAATTTGTCTATACTTATAATATTATTTACTCTGCAATCAGTGGGTTAAAGCGTCTTGAATTGATTGTAGTCACCACCAAACCCGTGCCAATCTCTCAGGCGGAAACCCCCATTTTACCTGTTAGAATTAAAATTAGAACTAACATAGGATTAGCATAGGTTTGACTTTTAGAATGAACTTCGATTAGATAACCAAAATATTAATAAAGTTATAGAAGATTTTAAAAAAAACCTGGCCTGTCCCAATTGTTCGACACTCAAAACTTAACCACGAATCTTCACCAGACCGGGTATACATTGCCCGTTAAAGTGTTGTTTTTGGTTGAGTCGGCAAAATATAAATTTAAAACTTGAATCATAAAAATATACACCACACAACGACACATCAAGGTTAAAAGTCATAATAACTTGAGAGGTCTGGGAGAGCCTGGCCGTGCACGTGTCCTTCGCTTCCCAATGGACGGTGGAGATCATGCCACGTTGGAGATCTGACATGACACGACGTTTCGTGTCCCACTTATCCTTTATAAATAGCTGACCTCTTGCATTTTTACTGCGTGTTTTTTCTTCCCCCGATTGTCCTTTCAAGATCATTGGCTTCATTTTTTAGGTATACCTTTCGTCTTTGTTTATCTTTTAGTATTACCCGTCCCCTTCTGTATCTTTGACAATGTTTGAGGAGGATCAAACTACTGATGTTACGGTGTTACCCAAGTTTGACATGCCATCTTATGAGTCCCACATGACTGCCAAGGATGTTAAATCGTTGGCAGTCCGATACGACATCCCCCTAGATTTACATCATGTTGCTCTCACCAAGGGATAAACCATGGATAAATTGCCGGACGAAATGATAGGACTATATGAACAGTACTTTGAGTTTTCGGGAATAAGGGTGCCTTTTTCTGCCTTTCTATTAGCTGTTATCAAGCATTTTTACGTACATATTTCCCAGCTTGTGCCGTTAGGATTGAACCGATTAACTATGTTTGAGTTGTACTGTTGAAGTCTAGATATTGTCCCTTCCATAAATTTGTTTTGCGTTTTTTACAGAGTTAGTAAACAATGAAATTGGTTCTCTTTTGAGAAAAGAGTTGGTAAAGGTGTCGGTGGTCAAATATTTCGAGAGACTTTTTCTGGGTTAAAGGGGAGGAAAAAGAGATTTTTCTTTCTAGACAGGAGAGTCATTCCGGACGCCATGGCTTAGAGACACCATGATTCAGACGTCAATGATCTCGTTCAGAGGATGGCTTTAGTGCGTAGGATGTGCAGATCCTGACCGAGAGGGTCATAGATCTCAGGCCCGTTCCCTCTGGACTTCTTTTCCAGGGAGGGCTAGCTACTACTTGGGATTTTCCTGGTTTTCGTCCTATTTTTAAAGATACCGAGGGGAATGGTAATGCTTTGTAATTATAACTTTATATGCAAAGTCGCTTCGGCATTTTTTGATGTTTTATTTTCTTTTACAGTGGTCACCATGTCTGAATACCTTCGTTTCCCTTTATTGTATGTTGCTTCCATCGAGAAGGGAACTGCCCTTACTGATCAAGATCGGAGTATACAACACACCACACCTCCCCTTCCGGCAAATTAGACCATTCCGGACAAAATTGATCATTATAAGGAGGTCGAGGTGAAGGATCCCAAAATTGTTGATATTAGGGAGAGGAAAGCTCGAGCTGCTGCCAAGAAGAGGGAGAACAAGAAAAGAGGAGCTCGTGAGGGAGAGGGCTCCCATCCCAAGGTGAAGAGGAAGAAAGTGTAACATTTCGTGTTTTCAGGTCATTTACGACGTCATATATCTCACTAATTATTATTTTTCTCGTACACGTTCGCTTTTAAATTTAAGTGTTAAGTTAAATCGCGTAAGCTAAAAGTTATCATTCAACGTAAATGGACACCAAACGAATTAAAGTTTTCGTCAAGCGAGCATTATATTATTTTACGAAAGTAATAATTAATTTTTTATATATTTTTTTTACGTAAAACGTTTACGTTTCGTAATTAAATACATTTAGGCGTACCCGGAAGCACCAAAATTTATCTACGCTTCAACAAATACCCATTTTTATTCTCAATGCTCAAAATTTTATAAAACTTCACCATATTTATCATCCTAGCCGAATTTCACATGAAAGGATCAAACCAAGTCTTACAATTTTCAAGTATTACATCTTTACATGTAGCTACACATGTTATTAAAAGTTCAAGTAATATTAGTTTTATTTTGTACAAGATATTTAGCTAGTCAATTCTCTCCTTCATTTCATGGGATAACTTCCATCTAAGGGGACCAAAGAACACTTATCATAAATAAGAACCATGTACACATCTAGAGATAGTAAGACTTAGACTTAGGACTAGTGATTTTGACCAAGTACTCCCCCATTTCCCTCTTTGTGTTTTGCCGTCCCCCCCCCCCTTGTCTCTTGACAATTTTGACTAACTAACTTGTCCATTTGACCACCTTGGAACATATAATACTAGTGTACACATTCACTTTTCATTTCATTAAGTAAATCAACACCATTTCTCTCTTTTGGTGCTCCATTTCCCACGTCCCAAAATAAATATACACAAACCATCCATAAACTTTTATTTACCACCTTTACAAGTGATCATACATCATACCTAAGGCATACCATGGAGTTTTAAAGGCTTGGTTAAGCTTTTACAAGGGTTAAGCAAGGATTAAAGCTAGTTAAGGTTTTCTTGGAGATTTAGGGTTTTCACCCTTTATTTTTAAGCAAAGGTCATATTCACAAGGGTTATTTGTGTCATTCTTACTCAATTACCTAAGGTATCTAAAACCCTAATCATGTTTCATCCTACTTATGATTTCATGTATTTAATGTTTATATAGTTAACTCAACATTTAGAAAATACGTTTAAAATGATTTTTCTTGTATCATGGTTTTTATGAACTTTTTATATGTCATGTGGATGTTAAGAACATGTTATAATGGAAACATAAGCCCTATATAAGTATGGTTAACTTATTAAGAAGTATGTACCTAAACTAGTTACTAAATAAGTTTATAAGTGAAAGTGTGGTAAAGGACTTGTGATCATGGACAAATCTTGGACAATATGGACTAATGGACACTATAATATATGAGACATAGGATATAAAGATTTATGGAAGATTTGTGGTATTTTATTAAGTTGAAAATTTTATAAAACAAGTTATATAAATAAATATATAAAAATATACAAAAAGGGCTGTTTTAAATTCGAAATCTAAAACATATATTTTATATTTTATAAAAATACTACGTCTCATGACGATTCCAAAAAGGTAAGAAACTTGAAAAACCGATTTATAACGAGGGAGATACGACGATTACAAGTTTACGATAATTAATACTTTTATAAAAATAATTTTATAAAAAGTTACTGTTCATCAGGAACATTTATTTTTGGAAAACATCATAAATAAGAAGAATTTTAATTACGAGAACGAGCTCGAAGAATCACTTAAAAAACGGAGCTAAAACGATTAGGAAACGACGTTTCAAAGTTTATTATATCCGAAACATTATTTATAAAAGCTGAAAAACCGTAAATGCTTCAGCAGCTACTGAAACTCATTTTTGAGGACCTTCGGGTCTGATTGAGCCGAAGTGTAAAACTACAAAGTTGTTCGGAACGACATTTTACATAAACCTGCCAATTTTCATAATTTTCGGATGTATAGTTTGTAAACTAGACACTTTTCCTGACATGAATAGTGTTGGTTCGTTTTTAAAATAATTTTTTGCGAAACATTTTTAAAAAAATCATTATACTATATTTATACATGTCTTAAACTTTATAAATATTATTTTACAAAGACAATTAAATTATTTATTCGATTATACGAGTACGAACACGTGGTATTTGTTTAACAAACTAACCTTACAAACGTTATTTCTCAAATACAATTAGATGGTGATGTAGCTATATAGAATTATATATGTTATTGGTACTTAGTACTTATACGACCTATATTGGATTAGGTTGCATTCCGTCATTTCCGTGACGCATTTTCTGTTATATTCAGATTGTCATTAACTCGAGGTGAGTTCATAGCCCCATTTCTATCTACTTGTTTTACAAACTCTACGGGGTGAAATTACATGCTTGTTTTACTAACTCTACGGGGTGAAATTACATGCTTGTTTTACTACGGACACAAGTGTTTTAAACTGTATGCTATCCAGATTATTGCCTGAATATTATTGCCTAAGTTACCACATTGCCATCTAAGTCCCTACCATATCATGAACCGTCAATTGCTATTATAGTGAGCGCTAGTGTTGTGGATAGATCTATCGGGACTAACAATCCCCACCTGGAATTTCTGGTCACAAGTTGATCATGGTGCATTTAACATTTAGAGGAACTTGTAGGCTGTTTTGGCAGACACCCTACCTTATTTGGGGCACAGACAGTTAAGGCTTCGGGGTCATGAGCTTAGTGCAATAATACATGTTTTGGACTACTGAATTTGTTTCATAGTCTACCATTACCTAAATCTTGTGGTCCACTCCTTATTTGATAAACCTATGAATTCACTCAACCGTTGTGTTGACCTTTAGCATGTTTAATTTCAGGTCCTAAGGTATAAGCTTGGATGGGAGCCGTGACGGATATCAATGAAGATGGATTCTGTGTTTATTTAAATTCGATGCAACTTTTATCTATAAAAACTTATGTCATATTTTGGGATTATGAACCTTTTGTTTAAAAGAACGTATGTAGTATGTTTATGACTCTTTTAATATTTTGGGACCATAACTGAAAACTTCGATATTATAAAATGCATCGAATGAAATTTTATTTAAACGTCTCTTTTGAGGTCGTTTCCTATATCTTGTTTGTTGTACTTTGATGTAGCACCCCATTGTTACCATTCCGCATCATACCAGAATTTGGGGGTGTTACAAGAAGTTTACAAAAATGTATCCCTAAGAATTTTTCCGTTTAAGCATTTATTCGATCTATTACAAGTACACAACTAAACATCTTACGAAATACGTAGATGAAAACACTCAAATCACTCAACTAATCTATGTGGTAACATGTAACTAATTCGCTCAATTGCTCGGTTGTGACGAGTA
>BQNB010197506.1:0-11206 GCA_026074375.1 Tanacetum coccineum | reverse complement strand
TGTGTGTGTGAAGAATTTAGGATGTGTGGAGAATCAAGAAGACGAAGATTTAGGTGATACGTTAAGTATTTTAAGAATCGCTGGCCATTTTTGTTTCTGCCAACCAAAATATCCTATAAATAGATATCAAACTCATAAGTCACAACTTTAAGCATTTTATAAAGTAATTGAGTGTGATGGTTTACAAACTTTTCAACGTTCATAGTGATTCCATTTTATAAAGTATTTGAGGGTTCGTTTATTTTTTCGATAGGATTGGAATTGAATTAGTGTTTGGTATTAATTAGAGCATCCATTGAGTTATGTATGGTTTAAAACACCAATAACTCTGGCACATCAACATTCAATATCTTTATCAAAATTTGCACAACGCATTAAACTTACCCGATCTAATCGAGTTTTACACCATTATATTATCTTAATCATATAAATTAACTTGGGTAAATAAATCTATAGACTTTATAATGAGAAACTCGTGCAATGGCCGTCAAAGATAGTTAAAAAAATAAAGTATAATTTCAGTCTTTCAGAAGATCCCTTAATAAGTGATCAATCATCTAATTAATTCTTGCCACGTCAATGTCATTTTTCTGTTAAACTATTTATGCGGGTTATTGTGAATGCCCTTAGTTTGATCGAGATGATAAACAGAAAAGATATCATCATTTAAACATTTATACTTTTTTGATGCAAATTGAATATATATTATTATCAACAAACTCACATATACAAATAAACTGTTAGGGGTGTTTCTTTTTTGCTTAATTTTTAAGATGAAAAAATTTCTTAATGCAACCAGGTTAAAGATTGTTTATTTTTTGCTTAATACGAAAGTAAATCTTGTTTCTAAAATGGTGCTAAAAAGAAGGTTGTTTCCATCCAGGATCCTATAACACAAATTTACCCACACATCTTTCTTTTATTTTTTTTTCTCTTAACATAACCCACTTGTTTTTACCACCTTTGGCTCTACCACACCTACTTCCCATGGCAACTAACATACCACTCAAATCCGCCGCCTTACTCCTCATGCTAACCATTGAATTTTCGTCTCTACTCTTTTGATCCCTCCAACATGTTTTTTTATGTCGTCTTCATTACCTCATCTTTGTATATGTATAAAACTAAATTAAAAGTTACGGGTTTTTTTATCCTTTAAATTCCCTATTTAGATGGACTTGTCTTAAGTTTTTGAAAATTTGTAGTAATTGAAGTTCGATTGTGTATCATTTATACTTGATTTTTGATTCTTTTGGTTTTCAATACGAGATCATTGTTCCATTTGTGATTTTAAAAACAAGGGTAAATAAGCCATTTAGGTTTTTGAGATTCTTATTCAGGATAAAAAAAGAAATAAGATATTTTCAGACATGATTATTTCCAGGATTATTAATCTAGACAGGAACTATTTTCAAACAGAAAAAAAAAACAGCCCCTAAACTGCCAAGCAGTGAACAAATAAAAAAGAAATACAAACAGTGAATAGTACAACCTCAAACTGCTAAGAACATGCCATGCAACGTCAGTACTATTCACCTAATATTCAACCCAAAAAAAAACATTCTATCACATGACTACATTCGCGCTGACTACAAACTGTAATGTTAAAGTGCAACCACCTCCTCACACCATAACATTAAAAAATTATAGATAGCAGGCATCATCATTGATAAATGCTCTATACACATAATCTGTAGGGGTCACTATATTTCCAAACATTGTGCTATTAGCTTAAACCAACTTGCAGCCCACCTCACAAGTCAGATAAAGGAATAACCACAACATTAGGCATCATCACCAATAGAGACTATATCAATATAATTTTCAATCCGTCCTCCTTTGGCAGTGTAATGCAAAGACCTACCCTTCTCAACATGAAACCTATTCAAAAAAATTATTGACATAACAAAGTGAATAACGTACTACATAAGAGTTAACTCAACCAAGGCCTACTGAAATTTAGTAGCATAATCCAAATGTCAAGGGTACAAGCATTTAAGAAATAAGGCCATCTCTTGAAATGAACTAAAAACATTCAAATCCTCATATAACAAATCTGGTTAATAACCATTGAGTGCAGAATTTTCGTAAACCTAGCTTCTGCAATTAAGAATACATCAAAAAAATATCAAACTGATTTCCTTTTAGATGTTATAAGAACGATCACAAGGTTGCACCATCACTAGTAAAACAACCGACCATGATGAGCCATAAAATCAACCAATTAAGCAGGAAACTACTTTTATGACTGCATATCTAATCTAAACAATGAGAAATACCATCAACCATATTATTGTCCCATCCAAACACACACATATGATATGATAGTATTCACAAAGCTAGATAAGACATGTAATCAAATTATTAGCCATCTACTTGACAACCTCAGTCAGGTATTATTCCATTTCACGTTCTACTAAAATCCGACTACCCAAACCATTTCCTTTTTGTTAAGCTGCACAAAGTGTTGTATTCTTCAACTAAAGTCCCTATCTTCTTGCAACTTGAAGGACTACATATGACCTTTTGACTTTAAGACTTAGAATCTGCCATTTAACATTCTCAGGTATATGATCTTAGTAGCAACTTCCTTTGTTTCGCACTCTTTGCCAAACATATATAGTATACAGTTGCTGCAAGTATAAGTTTGTCGACTACTACCCTTCCAATGCTATTTCTATTAGGGTTCTATCCATTAAACTAAACATTTATACTTTTATAATTAAGCTTTGGATCTTATTAGTTTTTGTAAAAAGATACTAAAATGAGCAAGAGCACCTCTAATGAAGATTTATGGAGCTCGTCCATAGTGGCATGAAGATTATATGGACACATAAACCTCCATTGGAGCACAAAGTTTACAAAAGTTTATAAAGAAGCTAGAGAGATGAACAATTTCATGTGTATAAAACATGGAGAAAGAAATAAATAAAGACTCACTCATAGTAGTTCATGTGAATTAGGAGATAGTAAAATGTTAGTGTGATCCACTTATGAAGTTTATAACATTAGAGATGATGGTTTATATGAACGCGCGGTATGATTGCCACACGAGATTATTGAGAGATTATGATTATTTAAAAAAGATAAGCTATTTCATGCAGCTTATAAAATAATCCTTTTTTATAATATCCCTCTCCGATCATCTACAACTCCACTTTTAGTTACAGTATTAGTTACTTTTGTCAAACATATCCGAAGTACATTTTATAGAAATCTTATGTGACATGACATTGTTATGGACTTGACAATAACGATAACGATAACATATCCGAAGTACATTTTATAGAAATCTTATGTGACATGACATTGTTATGGACTTGACAAAGTCCATAGCATTGGAGATGCTAAAAAAACTGAAAGGAGATTGTATAAATAAATATGTGGCGGAGAGTAAAGATTGTGATAAGAAGACATATTATTTTTGAAACCCCACCCACTTAAGTCGGATTGGGATTTTGGTACTTAACCAAGTGTCGGTCTAAACTATGCCTACCAAACTATTACATACGGAAACAAATCTATTCCTCATAAACGAAACTTATGTATCAAACGACACCTAAGTTTGTTTCTTAATTCATGTGGTATTTGGTTAAGTGGCTTTTCTAACATTTTTTGGATTGTTTAAGGTTTGCAACGCAATATTGGACTTGCTTGTTTTGAAATAAAGCTTAAACTTTTTGAAAATGAATAAAGTAATGAAATACAAATGAAACCTAAAAATAAGAAAATTCAATTTGACGAAATGTTCATTTCTACTACATATAAAGAAAAAAATAGTCATATTTAAGTCTTACTTAAAACTCTTTAGATCAAAATTAGGAAAACACTAATATACCAATTTGTGTTTAAATTAATCATTATATAGGCTTTGATTTCATTAAAAAGATTTTTAGATTAAGGGCCCGTTTGGTTCGTAGAATGTTTTGTCAAGGAATTGGAATTTATCAAGGATTGGGAATCTTAAGGAATTGGACATACCCGAAGTACATTTTATAGAAATCTTATGTGACATGACATTGTTATGGATTTGACAAAGTCCATAGCGTTATGGATTTGACAAAGTCCATAGCATTGGAGATGCTCTAAAAAACTGAAAAGAGATTGTATAAATAAATATGTGGCGGAGAGTAAAGATTGTGATAAGAAGACATATTATTTTTGAAACCCCACCCACTTAAGTCGGATTGGGATTTTGGTTCTTAACCAAGTGTCGGTCTAAACTATGCCTACCAAACTATTACATACGGAAACAAATCTATTCCTCATAAACGAAACTTATGTATCAAACGACACCTAAGTTTGTTTCTTAATTCATGTAGTATTTGGTTAAGTGGCTTTTCTAACATTTTTTGGATTGTTTAAGGTTTGCAACGTAATATTGGACTTGCTTGTTTTGAAATAAAGCTTAAACTTTTTGAAAATAAATAAAGTAACGAAATACAAATGATCCTAAGAAAATAAGAAATTCATTTTGACGAAATCCTTCTTTTCTTACTTACATTTAAAGAACAAAATTAGTATTTTTAAGTCTGACTCAATGTTTTAAACCCGGTTTTTTTAGTTGACCCGGTTTAGTGACCGGTTCACCGGGTTACCGGTTCAACCGGTTGAACCGCCGGGTCAAACCGGTTCTATACATATGTATATTTTTTCATATATTTAATATGTAGTGTGGTATAATCCATTTAATTTAGCATTACGTTGGTAAATGAACCGATAAAAAAATATTGAGTCGTTACTGATTAGTTTTAGTTTTTAGTTATATATTTATAAAATTATAGCAAATAAATGCAAAAACAATTAACTCGTCATTACAAGTTGTAATAAACTATAAGAAAAAAAAATATTAGTTGGTGTTTTAAGTTATTTTTTTAATAGATTTTAACTAACACTAGTCCTATCATCACTTAATTTTTCAATAAAACATAAAAATGTTTTATCGAGAATTTGTTGTGTTATATTATTTTGGTAAAAGGTCACGACCCCGGCCGGTATTTCAATTCCGGGTTCAAGCAGGGTCAACGGAATAAACCGGCTGGTGGAGGTTCTATCGGGTTCACAAACAAGCAAAACTTACTGGGCTAGGCGGCTCTCATCGACAGGTAGCCGAGCCAGGTTCCGGAACGTCATACCGGTTCAATCGCCGGTCAAACCGGTTTTTAAAACATTGGTCTTACTTAAAACTCTTTAGATCAAAATTAGGAAAACACTAATATACCAAATTTGGGTGTATATTACATCAATATTTTAATGAAAACCTTTTTATAGGGCTTTGGTTCATTTAAAGATTTTGATTAAGAAGATTTGAATAATCATAACCCATTGATATGGTCGTTGTTTGATGAGGATTGTACCTTACTATTATTAAAAATTGAATAAGCGTAAATAGTCATTTGCATTACGGAAATTTAAATTAACGTGTGAGATTAAAACGGTTTTCGTTTTATGTGATTCTAACTTTACACGGTAGTATCAGGTACTACGATGGATGATTATTCTTCTTCAAACTCATCGTCGTGTATTCTTCATATGTGTAGTATTAAAAATTTTCATACATTCATTAATGAAATTCGATATGAATTATTTGATCATTTTTTTTTCAATGTTATCTTTTGTGAATCATTTTCGGATTAATGAATCAAACAAAAAAGTGGTTCCTTTTTTCCTTCTTGTGAATCAAATTCACATCAACAAACATCGTAGATCTTCATTCGTAAATCGTAATCATATTAGTGAATCATTGAAAATATTGATAATATTTTAATCATTAATAACGTCGCGTCTTGCGGGTTGAATCAGTAGATACGTTTTGGTATTTAGTGAATCATAAAAAAAGCTTGACAATAATCATATGTGGTTTAGTGAACCGAACAAAAAGTGAGTGATTTTTTTGAACGTATGCGATATATGAATCAAATCATGTACTGCATCATGAATGTTTAATTATTTACCGTAATCAGTTTAGTGAATGGATAAAAGGATAATGAGTGTTTTTAGTATGAGTCTTGTTTTAATGGTTCATATTATACTACTATTGCATGAATCTTTAAAATAAATCAACAATGATGAGAATGGAGCAATTACTTAATTGCGTACAAACTGGGTTGACGAAAAAGAAGGAAAAAGAAATCCAAAAATGAGAACGTGTTCATGCACAAAATGAATAAGGTGGTTGGTTACATTCTATAGATTTTGTAAGGAGTTGGAAAAAAAAAACGTATAGAAAGTTAAAACATCAAATTATAAATACCTAATATACCATTATTTTGATTTAATGAAATTAATGGGTAAGATTACTTCTTAATTTTCTCAATCTAAAATCATTCTTAATCGATTCGGATTCCCTCTTTATAACACTAACATTTTTCATAAAGTTATTTTGACTTTTACTGGGCCAGTTTGGTTGAAAGGGTTGACAATGGTTTAAAGAGTTATGGTAAAATATAGACGTTTAGTTGAAGTCCCGGGCTCACAACTCCGGGTTCAAACATTTAAATCCTGCATACATGAACTCCTACCCAAAATGCAGGTTTTAAAAGTATTGTTATATTTTGTAGGTCTGTTTTGTATCTACTACACTTATTTTTTCTTTATTATCTTTCTTAATAATAAATTTTCGTTTTAAATGATTTATCAAATTATAAATAAATTTTTTATTTACTTTATAATATATTTTTTCTCTCCTAAATTAAATACAACTCAAAATATTAATTCAAATTCAAATTCTAATTTTAAACTCGTCTATAAACCAAACAGACTTAATATTTTTGATGACATTCTACATGGAGGACACAACATAAATCATTAGTTTGGAAAATTTGTTAACCGATTTTAAAAAACTAAAAACGTTTGAAATTTTTTTTCCTTCTAGATATCTACTTAAATTGAAGGATAAGAATAGTAGTTATCTCATGTTTTATCATGTTAAGTATATTATAAGAAAAAATATAAGCAGATTTTTAATTTTTATTAAAAGAAAAACATTTATCAATTTAACATGACTCATCGACGTAACTTGTCATGTTAAAAATAACTTTAAAAATCCTAAATTAAAGTAGTACGTAGTAGTAAATAATCATGTTGACACATACCGAACCCAAAACAAAAAAAACACTCGAACCCAAACACAAAACAAAACTAAACTAGTTTCCGCTCTTAAAAAAAGGTAAAAAAACCGAAACCCAATAGACTTCCTTTCTTGTCGGATACTATAAACGTAACCTATACCAACTCTAACCTCATTGGTCCACGTCATTCGCACTATCAACCCCTAAAAATATTACCTTTTTCAGTTTGAAAATCAGTCTAAAAAGAGTGATCTGATAGATCTTTGTCCAGAGCGTGTTTTTGCAGAGTTGGTTAGTTATATGGTATGAGAAACGTTATAACTGGGGGTGTGTGGGGAGGGTAAGCTTGTTTGGGTGAGATTGGAGCTACGCGAGGTAATCGGTGTTTTTTTGTATTGTTTTTGAGCGCTTGAATCTGTTGCAATGTAGTGTTGATTTGTTTAAGCTTATATAATGGGGTTATGGCTTATTTGGTTTGAGGCTTATATTTCATGAACTTACTTTTTCGGGCTTATTTTGAAACTTTTCGGCTTATATAAACTTATTATTATGACATGATAACCTTATATAAGCCAAAAAGTTTTAATATAAGCCACAAAAAATGAGCTTATGAAACATAAGCCCAAAACCAGATAAGCCGGTTGAAATGAGGTGACGCTGATGTGACACCCGGTGAGGCCCAAATGGCTAAAAAAATTTAGCCATTATACCCAATGCTCTAAACGTAACCTATACCAACTCCAACCTCATTGGTCCACGCATTCGCACTATCAACCCCTAAAAATATCACCTTTTTCAGTTTGAAAATCAGTCTAAAAAGAGTGATCTGATAGATCTTTGTCCAACTTTCAATTGGTTATTATTTGAGAAACTTATAATGGGTGTATGGGAAGCTTTATTGAATTGGCTACGAAGGTAATCTTTTTTTTTATTGTTTTAGGCTGAATCTGTTGCAATGTAGTGTTGATTTGTTTAAGCTTATATAATGGGGTTATGGCTTATTTGGTTTTGAGCTTATATTTCATAAACTTACTTTTTCTGGCTTATTTTCAAACTTTTCGGCTTATATAAAGTTTTAATATAAGCCACAAAAAATGAGCTTATGAAACATAAGCCCAAAACCAGATAAGCCGAAACAAACACTAATATTTGTTAGGCTTATTTTTGGGCTTACGAGCTTATCTGTTGGCTTATGTTTCATAAGCCTATTTTTCCGGGCAATTTTGAAACTCTTGGGCATATCATATCATAATAAGCTTATATAAGCCCATAAATTTCAAAATAGGCCGGAAAAAATGAGCTTATGAAAAACTAAGCTTGTAAGCCCAAAATTAAGCTCAAACAAACACCTCCTAAGCTGTTAGATATGAGGAGTAAATTAGCAAATAAAGATGTCACGTACTTATTCTTATTATCCAGAGAGTAAATTATAAGATCAGTAGTTACACTTACACACCTGGTATATATGAGTTTCGGCAATGTTGACGTTATATTACAACAAATGTTACTATACTTGTATGGATTTCATGTAACGTTGAAGGAAGTTGATGGCGTCATATTAAATAAATTAATAATAACAAAGTTTAGGATAATACATTTCCCTTCTTTGTTTTCGTAAGTGTCAGAAACTTACTATCAAAAGGAAATGAAGTTCCATATCCAATGGTAAACCTAAAGGCAATATGCTTTCTGCAATACTTCTACTTAATTCGACAGTTTTTCATATACTTTGACTAAAGATAAGCTAAGAGGATGTTCTTCTGTGGTTGGTTTTCCTTTTTCTGCATGTTTGACAGGGCTCTCAGTTACTAAGTTAGGGTGTATTCTAGTTCACATCGTTATATAGATTAAAGCTAATCAAGATGATTGCATTAGCTGACTACAAGAGAAACAAACTCCATCAGGACATAAGGCATTGGGATAACTGAAATGACACAGGGTTTATGAATGTGTTTGAGTGGGATTTATAGATGTAAACTAATTTTATCTGAGTGAGATTAATCAAAACATAGAATCTGATACCGGTTTCGCAGATCAATTGTCTATATATCCCAATCCATCTACAAAGCTTATTATCCAACTCTCTTTGCCACTTGAGACAACAGTTAAGCATTCACTATAACATTTATGGAAAACTACACCGGCAACTATCAATACTAATCGTATGCTTTAATTATATTTACAACTTTTACACCAAAACGATCCATAATACCCTTAAATTTTGGTTTTTCGAGGGTCATACCCACATGTCTGCATACATTAACTGTCTGTCATTTTAAGGATTTTGGTTGCTGCTTTGCATTTTCTAATCTGCTGCCACTTTTATACGAGGATAACCATCGTCAATGTTCCTGTGTAACTACGTGCCTATGTGAACGTATGAACTAATCTTGTAATGTGTTACAGCCTATTTTTCAAGCAAGAGATGGAGCTTTCTTTAATCGGGCTCCAGAACGCTGGCAAAACTTCACTTGTTAATGTTGTTGCTGTAAGTAAATAAAAAGCAGCTCCATACATGTTATAATCTTTCCCTCTTTTGAATTTATTAATATTAACATGCTAAAAGTTTCTTTTGTTTTATCTTGCCTATAGACTGGTGGATATAGTGAGGACATGATCCCAACAGTAAGTTTTCTTCTAATTTTACACTGTGCTTTAATGTGATATCTACAAACTTTTTTCAATCTCTCTTGTTCCTTATTCATATTTTGGGTCCCAGGTGGGATTCAATATGCGGAAGGTAACTAAAGGGAATGTAACAATAAAGTTATGGGATCTTGGTGGTCAACCCCGGTTCCGCAGTATGTGGGAGAGATACTGTCGTGCAGTTTCTGCTATAGTGTATGCTGCTTTTACTAAATGCATGATAACTCCTAAACAATTATTTTGACCTTTTTGTTTTGTAACAACTAGACTTTTTTCATATTAAGTTCTGATCTTTTGGGGGTGTTTTAATGTATGTGGGTGCAGTTATGTTGTGGATGCTGCAGATCATGATAACCTGAGTACCTCAAAGGGTGAACTCCATGATTTGCTGAGCAAACCAGCATTGAATGGTATCCCTTTGCTGGTTTTGGGCAACAAAATTGACAAGGTTGGTGCCCTCTCCAAGGACGCTTTGACCGATCAGATGTAAGACCACTTTTTCACATTTTTTTTTTAACTTTAGTATTTGAAAGTATGAATAATTTGCTTATGAGTAGTTACTCAATAGAAAGTATATATAGATTATGCATTTCATGCACACATTGAAATCAAGCCGTTTATTGATGACCGTGTGCAGGGATTTGAAGGCTATTACGGATAGAGAAGTGTGCTGCTTTATGATTTCCTGCAAGAACACAACAAACATCGACTCGGTCCTTGACTGGCTTGTGAAGCATTCGAAATCAAAAAGTTAAGAACTTTGGAAGCGAATTAGGAAAGCGACAGATTGCCATTTTCGTGTGCTTGTTTCTGGGTTGAGTTTGCCTAACTTATGTAGATTAGGGTTTGGTTTGTCTTCCTATATTGTTTTTGGGCTGAGTTTGCCAAACTATGTCATGCTTGCTTTGCGGTGGTTGTGATGTACATTCTTTCGGCAATTTGAATGCATGTTCTACAAGTTATGTTTTCTCAGTGTGTGAGGACTCGTACATATAGTGCTAAGCTTGGTCGAAGCTGAGCACTTTTAAGAGAGTGAAAGAACTTGTCCGAAGAAAAAAAAAAGTGAATCATTTGGAGGTCATGGACCTCAAACCCGGTGGTCAGGTGGTGTAATGAGCTCTGTGACTGGTTTAATGACTAATGTGGAGATACAAGATAAACATACTAATTAAATGTTCACTTTTTTATTTCCATTTGTCATTATTAATTGTCTTTTTTGGTCCCTGTGGTATGGCCAAATTGCAGGTTTAGGACCCTCAAGTTTCTGTTGCAAATTTGGTCCCCGGGCCGGGACCAAACCTGCAGTTTGGCCAAACCAAAAGGACCAAAAATGCAACCCAAAAAGACCAAACCTGCAACCCAAACTTGAAAATATGAACCATCACTGCAATTTTGAAAGTTAGAGTCTCAAACCTGCAATTTGACCATACCACAGGGACAAAAAATGCAATTTACTCTTTTTTATATATCAACCAATCAAAAGGTCAAGA
>BQNB010197505.1:0-11206 GCA_026074375.1 Tanacetum coccineum | reverse complement strand
ATAAACTACGCTAATGGTGATAACAATATAATAAAAAGATTGTATTCATTCAATCATGTATTACTCCCTAGATTGCTTCTTCTAGTGTGGTTGTTTTGTCACACTTATGATGATCTATGTAATTATTTCCAAGGTCATGAACAAATTACACGAACCTGTCGTCTACTTAATATTCCGTTGAGGCAACGCATAAGTAAGGTAGTATGAAGACTATTACAAGCCCTCCAAGAGTATATTAAATGCATTTAAAATATATTCAAAGTGGATCAACCATATAAGGGGAACAGTAGTATGAAGACTGTTACCCGATGGTGTCCTTTCTACACAATCATGTTTCCCTAGACATATCAACAACGATATAGACAAAAGCTGGTTTTCTAAAGCCTAACACGCATATTCATCACAAGAAGAAACACCACTAAGATCTACATTCTAGGTTTCATACAATCATAAATGAACACAATAAGGAGTTTAGCCAAACATGTTAAAGATAAAGCAAGAATAATAAATAATCAAACAACAAGACATATTGAATGATTAAGATAATCTTACTTGATTAAAACATGAATTGAAGGAGTTACAATAGGGTTTTAAAGCCCTAAAATCATCCTAATAAGTTGCCAAACGAACTAGGGTTCGTCTCCCTTTTTTACTTTAAAGTTATACACTTAAAACCCTAATTTCGTGTTTGTATATATAGATTAATCACTGCGACGACATCGCGTTTTAATCGTGATGCCGTCATGAAAGAGAATATTCTAGATCTTGGGCTGGGTCGTGCGAGCTGACGCCGTCATGAATTCTTTTGACACCGTCATGGGATGAATCGTGACGGCTTCACGTGTATCTTGTAACACCGTCTCTAGCCGTTGAGAACATAATCTTGAGAGATGTTGGTGTAGGTCCGTAGACTCATCCGTTTCTTCTCCAAATGAGCCCAAGTCACGTGTATTTCCTTCTAATGCCTTCCAAATGCCAAATACCTAAAAAGAAATGATTAAGTACCTATTTTGGGCATAAATGCACGATTTGAGAGGTTAAATAACCCCAAAAAAGTGTATAAAATGACACCTCATCAAATACCCCTACACTTAGAGGTCTTTTTAAAAGGTTGTGGAGTGTAGGTGTAAGATAACATATAATAACAATGGAAACGAATGGGATACATTTTGGTGGATTTAGGTGAATTTGGAGAGGAAAAGTTAGCTAATTATTTACATGAATACACGTTGGTTTGGTTGCTAAGCCAATACTCGAACAAAGATATACAAACTCTACACAACTCTACATTAATCTTTTTCTTTTTCTTTTCTATTTTTCTCTTTTTTTTTTGAATAACATAATACATCACAACATGGGGTTTATAACACGTACCCCTACACTTGAGCTTTTACATACTTGATATTTACAATCTAACTAATGACTCGATTTGAGGTGGATCAAAATAACATGGAGATCATCTAACAAATATATGGGGGTATTGACTTAACTTTTCTTCCCCATTCTTCCGCAAAATAAATACTATCATAAATCCCAATTGTCCCAAAATTTTATATACAAGGATAAGGACCTAGCAACCGTGTACTCAATAATTAACTTGGGTTAAAACAACAATGTACTAAAACCGAGTACATACAAGGTAGGCTAAGCCGATTTGAGTGTAACGATTGGTTTAAGGGTGACAATGCTCTTCATTAATAGTCTGGCTTAACCAGAAAATTACAAGAACCGTGAAAAAGGATAGGCTCGGAAGGTTGTACTAGGGGTATCCTGCACTAAAGGTGAGTGCATGGAAAGGGTGTGGGATAGTTGTATGATTGGTGTGATCATCATACCAATTACAGGTTTAGAACATGGGTTAGTCCTAATGCCTCTTATCAAGCAAATCCTAATACTTACTATGCGGTCTCGGGATGCATCACAAAAACAAGTTTTAGAATTTAATGTGCTACCAGTACACTCTCATAATCCTAAAATAACCAATACCAATGTTCTAGAAAAGGCAACAAAACCACGCATACACATCCGTAATGACGAAATAGACACACATGATTGCTCACTCCTTAACTCGAACAAGCTAAAGGTATAATATCTAAGGGCGAACCTCACATTGTAAGGGTGGAATTTTGAGGGTTTTTGTGCTAGTCATATAAATTCCTATCTATGGGACGCTAGTAATACTCGGTTTTCGTTGGTATGTGTCGTAAAAAAATTTAAATTTTGGTAAAAATCTCCCTTTTATGCTTGTTTTGATATATTACCCATCTTTTTAAGGACAAAGCAAATGGCAAATGAAAGAATAGTTTCTAAGGCTTATTTTCCACCTACACTTAAGTTGAACATTGTCCCCAATGTTCTCTAGAAGTACCCGTTAAAACATATAAAGGGAAAAGAAAACAAGGAAAAGAAACTAGTACTCCCCTGGTTTACTCAATAATGGAGAAGAAACATGCGATAACTGATTAAATCGTCCTCCGAGAATCATCCAATGAAACTTCCTAAGAACTTCCAAGCTTCTTCTCATCAAATATAACCGGTAATCAAAGACAAAGACAACTATACCAAGCATAAAATGTGCGATTTACCAATATACAATATGAATTTAGGGTTCGACTCGATAGATAGGATGAAAGAATTGTTAAACTCATTAGGTTTTGTAGGTTTAAAACAAAAGAAGACATATATTAAATGTTGCGCAAGTTTTATTTTCAAAAATAATTAAAAACTTTAAGTTTTCTGGACTTGGGCGTTTGACGCCGTCAGGGTTTGATGGGGACCCATCACAGGTTCGTGGTGACGGCGTCGTGTGTATAAACCGTGACGCCAGTCTCCACAGTTTGTGGAAGAACGAAAATTTTTTATTTTGATGAAAAATTCCTGCCCTTGAATTCCAAAAATTAATCCTGATAAATGGCTGCATAAAACCTGAGATTTAACAATTCAATCATATGACTCGAAACTGACGCGAATTAATCTAAACAATTCATTTAACATGTTTGAATTTGGCTCAAAAGCCGGATAAATTCCCCTACACTTATTGTTTGCAAAATACCTTTGATTGAAATTAAGACGAAGTTAAAGACAAACAAAGCATGATTACAAGATAGTTCAAACATAATAAAACAAACTATGAAGAATTAAAACACACATGACACTCCTAATATGCGGGAAAAGTAAATTGGGTTGCCTCCCAAGAAGCGCTTTTCTTTATTAACGAGTCTTGTAGCTAGACTCGAAGTCACACGTCAAGTGTCGTAGAAGTGGTCCAAGTCGATGATCTCTCTTGGACTTTCTCTTTCGGAGAGCTTCCTAGTGGTGGGAATTGATTGAAGGGTTTTGGTGAATTCCTCTCCATCGGGGTCGATTAATCTAATCTTGGCATGCCATGCTCCATCTTCGTTTTTGGGTGGTTTGTCCCAGTTAATTGGTTTTTTAATTAGGTCCTCTGACTCCCACATGTTACACTTAAGGTTAATGGGTATGGCTCCTAGAAATTCTACCATTCTTCTAAACACTAAGGTATCCTTGAAAGGATTAAGCTCGGCATCTCTAGAAATTTCCCATTCTCCGGGCAAATGGCAGTCTAAGAAGTCTTTCCTAGCATAGTAAGGGGGTTTTGCGCCTATTTTATCCGTGCTAGGTCGGGGTTTATAGGATTCCCTTTTTTCCGAGTGTTGTGCAATAAGGGTGCTTTTCCTCCCTCACCTAAGTCTATTCCTTTTAACACTGAATACCAACCTAGGATTCCTTCTCCTACCACATTTCGGTCCATCCTACATCAATAACTGCGTTGGCGGTAGCCATGGGGGGGGTGGTTGGGAATCCTCTTCCTACAAGTAAAGGGGTCTCGGGGTCCTTTTTCATATCGAGTACGTAGAAATCATTTAATAGTTTTAAGTATTTCCTATGTGACTTCTACTCTTAACGATCCCTACGGATAGGAAATAGTTCCGTCAGCCAAACCAAAGATATGGTCAGTTTCTTCTAATAATCCGATGTTAAGCTTTTTGAAGAGGTAAAGTGGGATTATGTTTACACATGATCCAAGATCAGCTAGCGTGTTGAAAGGGTTTGAGTACCCTAATCCCTAAAACAACAGGGTATAGTGAATAGCCCTAGTTCCTCCCAACTTTACCCCAGGTGTTTCTCCTTAAACAAATGCTGACATCGTTTTTGCCTAGTTCTATAAACTCTCAGTATTAATCTAATATAGCACTATAATAGAGCCCGTATGGGCTAGGAATTCGGAGAACCGGTAGGTTAAGATTCAAATCTTTAAACTCAACTTTGAGGGTTAGTTTGGGTTTTTCTCTCCGGTTGTCGTGTAACAATTGAATGTGCCTTGATAGCGTTGATCGAGGTAGACGGGTGAGATGAACATTGAGGATCGATAATTGGGAAAGAAACAAGCAACCAAACTGGAGTGTTCCCTAGATTCGTTCTTTAACCGTATCACTAGGTATGTGCCCGCTATTTGATCGACGATGGCCTGTCAACACTGTGTCGATTTTGTTTGGGTCATTTCGCTTGCTTTTTGTTTGAAACGGCTTCAAACTTGATATCTAGCGTATTAAGATGCCAAGAATTCAGAAACCAGTCCTTTTAATTTTGATTGGTGTTAAAGTTTTAAGACGGTGATCTGAAAGGACAGTTCGGTAATGACATATTGGGTTAGAACCGGTTAAGAGGGGTTTTGAAAAATTATTTTGAGAATTTTGAGTTGTTTTCCCCAAGGTTCGGGTGACTCTCATGACGGATTATAGGTGTCACCAAGATTGTTTTGCTCGGGCTAAAAGTAATACCACTTACCTCTTTGCTTCATCGGTACGCACCGGATGACGTACATCACAAAGGCTTATTCAGGGTTTTTTCCATGTAATTTTTCAGAGTGTCGTGGGACCATTGTAGAATTTTTACACGGGGTAGTGATTTTGTTCTACTTAGTAGTTGTGGTCAGGAGCAAGATGAAGCTTCCATCAAGCGTTGGACTTGTTTTTCGAGCTCGATTAGATGGTGGTTGGATGTACTCGGGACATCTTGAGGAAAAGTGATTGCCTTGACTGGCTTAGCAAAATCCCTTGGGTCGTTCCAACTTTCGTTGTGATAGAGGGCGAGGTCCTTTAATATTGCCCAAGATTCTTCAGGGTTGAGGTCACGAAGCTTACTACCGGCCGATTGGTCAATGGTTCGTCTTGTGACAGGGAATTGACAGGTCCATAAAAAAATTTAGACTTGGAGCCCAAGGTCTATTCCCATGAGAGGGAACCTTGGAGTAAGTCCTTGAAACGAGTCCATGCTTCGGATAAAACTTTCTCTCTCTAAAATCTATTTTTCTTATTTTTGTGTTTGAGGTGATGAAATGATATCCTAACAAAATGCTTGAATACTGCTTGTTTTGTCTTTATGATTGTGTAGGTGAGGATATTGCAAAAATCTTAAGAAAACGGTTAAAATCGGGCAAACATAAACACGGGAACGGACGAGCACGCAAAGAGTCGGTAGAAAGCTATCAAAAGTCAAAAGTGGTCAACTCAAGTCAACCTTTGGTCAACCTAAGTCAAACCACAAAAAAGACAAAACTCCAAATATTTCCAAATCAGTCCCTCATTAATTCCAAAATTACAAAAATAATCCCGATAGGTTGGAGTAGTCTCCTAAAGTAACAAAGATATGGATTCTCGTCTCCCATAGTGGTTGATGAGAATGAGTTACGAAACATATAACACAAAGAAAAGAAGATTTAATAAAAAGCTAATATACAGAAATTAAATTCTCACTTGAACGGATTTAAAGCGAGTAGAACTAAGCTAAACTGAAACACCCCCAAATTGTGTCGCTAGCGGAATAAATGTGGATCCGGAGAGTTACATAACAGATCTATAGCACAAAGTATATGAGAACACCTCAAAAAGAGTAATTTAAAATTGCTACATTGATTATTGAAATTGTTTGATACAAAGCATGAAGGCTTAAATGGTTCAACTTTTGAAATAAAGATTCTAGATCATAACAATCGTCCCAAAATATAATGACTCCAAATCTATATGCAGGACACCCAAAAGACTATCCCAATGTATCCTTGGCACCCTCGTGCATTCATTGATGACCTGAGAAAAACATGCATAACAACGTCAAACATAAAGTTGGTGAATTCATAGGTTTATGCAAATGAAATGTAGGACCATAAGATTTCAAGTGTATGATAATGCAACATATGCAAACATCACAAATGTAATTATGTTTCCCTAAGCTTATGACACCGAAGCTCGACATATATGAATGCAATATAAATATTGCCACATTGCCCGTGATGATGTTCTAATACCCGCAAACACCACATCCGACACGGTATACAACGAGGTTCACTCCGTGACACCAGTGAGAGCTACTCAACTATCCGGATGTGGGATGTCAACCCCAATAGATCTATTTATAACATTCGCGCTCACACAAAGTAACTAACAGTTCATGATAATGGGCTCAAGGGTTATCGCTACTTAGGCAAACACGTAATCATGGTAAAATATACACTTACATCCAATTTGTAAAAACAAAACATGTTTCTCACCCCAAAAGTTGTAAATCATTAAAATAGTAAAACATGGGGCTATGAACTCACATTGAGTATTGATAATGTAGAAGCAAAGTAGTGGCACGAAAAACGATGCAAAAGGCTTTATCCGCAACCTATGAATACATGATACATATTTACTAACGGGAAAAATAATAATACGAATAGTTGCAATCTTGTCCCTAGTGTGTGCTTGATCTTTATTTAAAATAATGATAATTGAAAACAATTTCTTGTTTTAAAATGGTCAACCTTATCGGGTCAACGCGGTCAAAATACAAGTATTCAATTTACGACTTTGACATTTTGTGAAACTAGGCTGCTTATACTTAAATTCATTAGTTGAGGTCAGCCCATGGTTTGGTCTCTAAGCATGTTAATTAATTAGTCGAAATGTTAACGTTTTACTTGTGAGTTAACTTATATTTTACTAAATTTTAACATGAGTCGTCCTAGAGTTTTATGACTAGTTTAGAGGTTCGTTAGCTAACACTAATGAAAAGTAAAAGTATATTTGAAAACATAGTTGTGTAATCTACAACTTTCGTTAAGTAAGGTTCGTCTAAAAACGCCGTTTAGGTTGTTGAAAATGAGACCGAAAATGTGTAGCTCACGAGGCAGCTTTTATACTTAGAACTAAATGGGCTATTTCAGCTGTTATTGCATGTGCGGTTAGGACTTTTGAGATCTAATTGCGGCTTTGTTACTTCACTCTAGGACGAAATAAAAACGTCTTTAGAAACTAGGCCAAGTCTAATATCATTTGCCCTTCATAAGGTTAAGACTTGTATTGGTTAAATTAATTACAAACGAGTGCAAGCTAGAGGGTGTCGCGACTGGGTAAAACAAGAATTAATTGTTTTTAATCAAGTGTTTTTCACGTGACTTTTGTCTAACTTTGATTGCGGCTTAAAAACTCCTTACTGGGTACTAGGATAAAAGAGCGACACCTAGTAAAGCAAGCCAAAAGCACTTCAATTTATCTTTTTATAAGTTTAGGGCAGAGTTGCTATGAGGGGACGAAATTGAGCTAAAGTAAAGGGAGCGAGCAATCTGTCACAATACAACTGAGTGACAGCCAGCTCTAACTTTGGATTCAAGTTGCAAGCCCCCTTCGTTTTCTCAACCTATTTTCTCATGGTTCAAGTTACTAAATACAACATGCCATGTCGTCTATAAAATGCCCCCACCTTCTCTCTCTATGTCCTAGCCTAAATAGGTTAAAACAAGGCTCAAATCGGTCCAGTGGGGTTGTGTTTGGAAAAGGCAATTTGGCAGAGTTGAATGGCCTAACTTGAGGCTTCATAACATGTTATTTACTTCTGGCGAAATTTGTTGATTCATGTCGGCATAATACCATGACCTTCCTACTTTTAAAAGAAATAATCAAGTCATTTCATATGCTTACAACTTTAGGGGTCGATAGTGCACGCAAGTTATAGTGTCTGCTGCATTCATTTTTTATTTTATTTTTTTTTTATTTTTGTTTTTTTTTTGTAAATTTTATATAAAAGAAACCATCTTATTTGTGGTTCCACCCCAGCTAACACGGCCGAATTAATAAAATCACTCTTCATGACTACAACCCACGTTATTAATCAATTGCATAACACGTCACTTGCTTCATGAGCGTGTATCAGAAGGTAAACAAATAAAGGAAAATAAGTTTTGTTCTTACTAAATCTTTCAAGCATAACTAGAGGCAAAGATATGAAAATTAAAACAAATGGTAACGAAGTGTGAACTCACAGAAACGCAAAGGGAGGTGTTCACAAACTTCACAAAACAAAGAAACCCTAACTTTTTAGAAAATTACTTCAACCCCTTCTTGATAATTCACACGCCCAACCGACAGCTCCTTGACCCTTGCTTTCTCTTCTACGAACCAACAAGGAAAAACCCCAGTAATGTCGACTAGGCTTTGGGTTTGATGGTAATGAAGTGAAGATTGTATGAGTGTGTGTGTGTTGAATTAAATGAGCAGGAAGACAAGGAAAACCAAGTAACAAGGATATGGTGATAACTTGAATTTATGTTGTTTCTTTTGTATTTGCAAGGAAGATGCAAGTCCTTTTATACTCACAAAGAGTGCATGCATAGTAGTATACCTTGAAGTCACATTCTTGTGTTATCCTAAATGTGGCAAAGAATTTCTTGAACTTTGCATAATCAAGCACAGTGTTTTAAAGTGCATTACTATTGGGAATATGGGATTAAAAACAAGGAGATGCAGCAGCTTGTTTATCACGTGTATATGTTGGGTTTGGGTAAAAGAAGGGTTGGGCTTTACTCGTTGGATAATAAGGGTTATATTAGGATAAGATATTTTATATATATTTTGTATGTTTATCAATAACAAAGGTATGTATGGTTTTTGAAAGTTCAGCCGATCCTTGCTAGAAATTAGGGATTTTATTTCCTTAATGTTTTCCTAGTTTTTAAATTTATATAAGTCACATGTTGTGAGGTTTATTTTCGAGCCCTTTAACTTTTTTTGAATCCCCCCCCCAAAAATTAAAAAAATTAGTCATTGCCTAACCTTCTCTTGTCGCGGGTGCATATTAACAACGAGTGGGATGGGCTTGTATAAAACCTTGATAAGTGTATTTGATGTTTTTGAACAAATGTTAGGTTTTTGAGCTTACGCGATATAGCTAAGGTTATATAAATGCCCAACTATACGAATTTAGTTAAAGAAATCAACGAAATAGTAAAGGAAATTAAATTTGACGAAAGCACAGAGTTGTGGAAAGACCTGCAAAAATACGGGGTGTTATAGTCTCCCCCGGTTAAATGAGCCTTGTCCTCAAGGCTTAAGACGTTGCAGTGGATGAAGACGCCCGATTTGCGAAGAGATGTGGGTATTTCTTTTTGAATGAATCTTCACGTTCCCATGTGAACTCAGGACCTCTCCTAGAGTTCCAGCGAACCTTAACGAGTGGTATGCGGCTTCGCTTTAATCGTTTGATCTCCCGTTCCATAATTTCAACGGGCTCTTCCACAAATTGGAGTTTATCATCAATATGTAATCCTTCCAACGGAACAGCTAATGGTTCGTCGGAATAACATTTCTTCAAGTTGGATACGTGAAATGTATTGTGAACCCTGCTCAATTCTTGAGGGAGTTCAAGCTTGTAAGCAACGGATCCGATCCTTTCCAACACCTTGAAAGGTCCAACATATCGAGGGTTTAACTTCCCCCGTTTGCCAAAATGTACGACCCCTTTCCAAGGTGAAACCTTGAGCATAACCTTATCCCCGACTTGGAACTCCATTGGCTTACGCTTTAAGTCGGCGTAACTCTTTTGCCGGTCACGAACGGCTTGACCATGTGAGTTGAGAGCGGCTTGCATTCTTTGCTTGATTTGGATGATCTTCTCGGTCATTTCTTGAACTATTTCTAGACCAGTGAGTTAAACTTCTCCAACCTTGGCCCAACAAACAGGTGAACGACACTTCCAACCGTAAAGTGCTTCAAATGGTATAGCCTTGATGCTAGTGTGAAAGCTATTGTTATACGAGAACTCGACCAATGGCAAATGGTTAACCCAACCCTTTCCAAAATCAATCGCACAAGTACGCAACATATCCTCAAGAGTTTGAATAGTCCTCTCGTTTTTTCCGTCAGTTTATGGATGGTACGTAGTACTTATATCTAAGTTAGTACCCAAATCCTTCTGAAGTGACCTCCAGAAATTCAATGAGAACCTCGGGTCGTGATCATAAATGATTGAGACAGATATTTCATGCCTCGTGACCACTTCCTTTAGGTACATTCTTGCTAGTTTCTCCTTGGGATCAGTTTCCCTCATGGGTACGAAGATTGCGGACTTAGTGAGTCGGTCAACAATCACCGAAATGGTGTTGTAGCCTTATGACGACTTAGGAAGCTTTGTGACAAAATCCATAGTGATGTTGTCCCACTTCCATTGAGGTATATCGAGTTGTACCAATAATCCTGATGGCCTTTGGTGTTCGGCCTTTACTTTAACACACGTCAGACATTTGCTAACATAGGTGGAGATGTTGGCCTTCATATTAGGCCACCAATATAGCTTCTTCATGTTCTGATACATTTTGTCGGAACCCGGATAAATAAAGTATTTTGACTTGTGGGACTCGTGCATGATCATAGTTCTCAAGTCGCCATAACGTGGTAGCTAACTCCTGCTATTGAAGCATAGAGATCTATCCGCACGAGGTTTCAACTTTTCCATTCTAAATTTCCCCGGATCCTTTGATTTTTCAACCAACATGCCTCCAACATCTTCGTTCTTGATATTCTCTGGTTTTCGTGCTTCAGCTTGAGCATTCAGGATTTGTTTAGGAAGATCCAAGCCAATAGTCATCACTAAGGCTAAAACTCTTAATGGTTTACTCCGCTCCTTCCTGCTCAAGGCATCAGCAACAACATTTGCTTTCCCCGGGTAATAACGGATCTTACAGTCGTAATCACTAAGCAGTTCTAACCAACGACGTTGCCTCATATTCAGCTCCTTTTGATTAAGAATGTGTTGTAGACTTTTGTGATCCTTGAACACCGTATACTTGGTTATGTACAAATAGTGTCTCCAGAGTTTCAGAGAAAACACTACCGATCCAAGTTCCAAATCATGAGTTGTATAGTTCTTCTCA
>BQNB010197503.1:0-11206 GCA_026074375.1 Tanacetum coccineum | reverse complement strand
GGATTCAGGCTTATTGCTGCACATTCTTGGCTTCTTTTGTCATCTGAAAATTGACCTTGGTGGTTAAAAGCATACTTACAACTTGTTTTTGAGTTTTCTATTTATAAGGTCAGGAAAAAGGTCAATACATCATATCAAAAGTCTTCGATACAGCGTATTGGGGGTTTCTTAGAGTAGGGACCACGTTCGATATCTTCCAGAATCTTCACATTCTATAACTTGAATACGGCGTATAGGATTTTCTGGATACAACGTATTGATCTTGTTTCCTTCGTGGTCTTTAGTGAAGTACATGCACATATATGCCGTATCTTCATTGATGGATACGGCGTATTGGTTCTCAGAACAGTAATCTTTAAATATATTTGTTTTAGCTCCAGAATGCGTGCCTTTTTGCTAATCTTCACCAAGTACTCCATAATTACTGCAATTCTCAAATACAAACGATTAAGTAATAATTCTTTGCAATAACTATATAAAATGGGTTATTTTCATGGGATAAATGATGCTATAAAAGTAACGTTATTTGATGTCATGAGGCGTATCGACCTAATTCTAGACATTATATAAAGAAAACCCTAAACTCGTTTTAGGGTGTGCATAACCATATTTTTGAAACCCTTACCACAAAAGTTGACTTTTTGAAGACAAAGAGCAGCAAGAAGGTCAAGCATTGTATCTCAATCTATATAATTCATCTTGTAATTTTAACATACTCTAAATACACGTTCGTATTTTAGTATCATTTGTTTGCTCGGTTAGTTTACCTTGTTCGTTCATTTATGACATTTGTATATGTTA
This sequence comes from Tanacetum coccineum, assembly GCA_026074375.1. Classification (NCBI taxonomy): domain Eukaryota; kingdom Viridiplantae; phylum Streptophyta; class Magnoliopsida; order Asterales; family Asteraceae; genus Tanacetum; species Tanacetum coccineum. The sequence continues at coordinate 10,405 of BQNB010197503.1, read as the reverse complement.
CAATGATTAACGGCTAATACCGTTAGGTATTAGCCGTGTTTATGAAAGTTTAATGTTTGGTTTTTTTATCGATCAGCTTAATTTTGTTGTTGTTTGTTGTTTATGTTTATCAATTTATACTCGCTTAAGTACTTTAGTATGCGACCTACTATTCAACTAGATCTAGGAAAATGCACCAAGTGGACTTAGATGCTGGGGTAGCTCTCCATATAGTGATTCATATAAATACTGAACTATAGTGACATATTCTGACCGACCTTTACCTTTGATTTATTGAACGAGTTAGCTAGCAGGTGACCTAGAATTAAATCTAAGAAATAAAGTTATGATTCTAATAGGTAAAGGCATGTAGTCAGCACTACCAGAGTATGATGATTAGGTAAGCAGTAAGTTAGTAAAGTCTCCATGAGCTAGGATAAGATAAGATCTCCATTATTGAATCCTAAGATAGATTATAATCAGCAAGAAGAATGCTTTATGTGGATGCTTTCAATCAATCCAGGATTAGCGTGTCTAGGTTCTAGGATGATGTCCCGCCTAGATCTAAGAATAATATGCCGCTTCAAGATAAGTCGGATCATTGCACAAAATAAACAAACGAACATTAAATCAGATTAAACATGGCTAGTACAGTTTTCTTACATTATATTTGACCGCTATGTTACCTTAGTTAATTGATTTGCCTATGTTAGAGTAGATAAAGTAGGTTAAGTCACCAACCAAACCCGTGCTAGTCTCTCAGGCTAAACCCTCTTTCACCCGTTAGAATTAGGAGTAGGTTTAACTTAGCATAAGTTTAACTTAGAATTAGACTAACTTAGATAACTAAAATACTGATAGACTTAGGAATTACATTCTCGCTCTTAGTGATCGATACCCTACTTACCAACAAAGCTACAACTGATCGGGTACACTGTCCGTTAGTGTAGTTTTAGGTTAAGTCGGCAAATTATAAATAATAAAACTTGATTAGGTAATTATAACCTACAACAACAACACATCACCTATCAACCTTGTTTAATCATCCCACGCAATCTACTTTGAGGCACTCAAGCTCCCCCTAGCTCATTGTACTTATATGATGCTTGCATCCCTTGTATATTGACTCTAGCGGATCCATGAATCAAATTATGTTACAAACTCTTAACCTACATCAAAGGTTAGTTTCGTGCAATAAAATATATAGGAGAAATATCATAGGGGTGGAATACACATATCAAGAAATATGTAGATGTGTTAACAGTTGCAAATGTAATGACTTTAATACTAACAACCTTTATAAAAAATCATAATGTATGCCTAAGACACTACAATGTTTAGGAACCAATGATAAGATTCGACTGACACATGCTTAAGAATCAAGACACACGCTTAAGGATTAAAACACGACCAACATATATCTTTCAGTATCACACCAACTTTAATAAATGAGAACAAAATTCATTTATTGATTGACAGACTAATATTATGAGAATGACTTCTCCCAAGATGTCATTTGGATACGGAGTGTTAACGTATTTTGAACAACATGTTTCTTATGGTATCATCATCTAACCAAGATGATGATATGGAATTAGATAGACTTTCGTCAAGGGTTGTATTGAGAGATTCCTAAATCCTCAAGGTTTCTTGTTAAGCATTATTTATGCTTTTCATGTTTGTGGTGTTTTAGGATAAACATTATCATAAGACTTTAGGTCAAACTAAATGTTGATGATAATGATGATTTGTTGAGAAGAAAAACTTTAAAACTAGATGAATGTCACCTAATATCTTGGCGAGATATACCAAAATATATACTCTAAAAGAGTTAAAAAGAATAAGATGAAGATGAGCACGATACAATGTTGGATGTGAATGAAAATGATTTCATAAAGGGGAAAAATGGAAAAGGATGAGCGTGAATGAAGAGGAAAGGTGTTGACTAAAGGTTGAAAAAGACGGTTTAGATTAATATATCATTTTCACTAAAGATGGTATGTTGAATTGATGTGCATGAGATCCTTTAAGGACAAAGGTGGATGATTGGAAGGGAATGAAGAATACAGTTAAAAAGGTGGTAAGTGAGTGTGACATTTCCATAGGAATAAGGCTGATTTGGCTGCTTATCCAGGTCTCTTACAGCCCCTACCTATTCCTCAATAAGTATAAGAGGATATCTTAATGGATTTCATTAATGGTTGCCTATGTCTAGTGACAAGTTTGTGATTTTAGTGGTGGTGGACAAACTTAGTAAATATTGTCACTTCATACCTATGTCTCATCCTTATACTGCAATTCAAGTAGCTCAGTTATTAATGGACATTTTTTACAAGTTACATGGGTTGCCAAGAATCATAGTCAATGATAGGGATAACGTTTTTACAAGTCTCATTTGGAAATCTCTATTCAAAATGCTTGAAGTGGATTTACAGATGTCAAGTGCCAATCATCCTCAAACTGATGGACAAACTAAAGTTGTGAATAAGACTTTGGAATGTTATCTAAGGTGCATGATATGAGAAAAGTCCAAAGAATGGACTTAGTGGTTAGCATTGGCTGAGTTTTGGTATAATACAAAGTTTCATAGTTCTACAAAGACTACACCTATTGAAATTGTCTATGGCCAAACACCATCTCAATATGTGACTTGTGAGGATGGAGAGTGTAGGGTGGAAGTTGTTGATAGAACTTTGGTGGCTAGGGAACACACTATCTAGTTGTTGCAATTCTACCTATAGATAGCTCAGAACAAGATGAAATCAATGGCAAACAAACATAGGTCTAAAAGGGAATTTATGGAGGGTGATTAGGTATATCTCAAAATGCAACCTTACATACAAATCACAGTAAGACAAGTGTGCAACACAAACTTTTAGCAATTTACTATGGTCCATTTCAAATCCTAAAGAAAGTAAAACAGGTGGCATAAAAGCTGGAGTTGCCAAGTAATGCCCAGGTTCATAGTGTGTTCCATGTATCCTAATTAAAGAAATGCAAAACAGTTAAAGCTACTATTGGAAGTTTTAGTCACTTCAAAGATGATGGGTTGATAGTTGTGACCCTAATAGTTGTGCTGGATAGGAGGAATGTGAAGAAGAAAAACATAATTGCAGTGCAATTATTAATTTAATGGGCTAACTGTTCCAGTGAAGATGCTACATGGGAGCCTTATTAGGAAATTCAAGAAAGGTATCCTGAGTTTGCTATTGATACATGACAAGGATGTTCTGAAGGAGAAGTTATTCTTAGCTGCTAAATTCAACTACAACGTCTAGGTAATTTCATGCAAGTTTGACTAAGTTAACATCATAACTGGTTTTCCCACCCTGTTTTCCTTTAAATAGTCATTACATTCCATTATTTCATTTCTCATGTTTTAGACTTGTATTCTCTTCTCTAAACTCTATAATCATTTTACATAATTCATAATCCAATAACAAATCATTTCGTTTACAACTTCAAATCAATCAAAATACATGAATTGCGATATTGTTTCATGACTCTAAATATATATCTAAGAGCCAACTTACTGTGGGTAATTTATGGATATGAAAAGGATGTTCTCTCTTTAAGATTAGGAACATAAATCTATCGTTGAGGTCATATTGTTCTTATAAAGCTATGTATAGCTTCTCGAATTGAATAAACCTTGCCTAGGAGCTTGTTGAAGAGCCATAGCTATTAACATCATTGCTCTAGTTTGATAAGATCTGTATGCAAGTCTTAATCATGAATAACACAAGTGATTGATTTAGATTTTATTATGTCTTTACGCTATTTTTGCTCCTGTATTATCTGCTGCTGGTGATCGCTATTACAAAGTTACTACTGAGGCACTAAGAGTATGCAGGGAACTTGTTCGAGTTGTGCGGCCAAACATTAAGGTTTTATTCATTCCCATCCCTTTTGTTTTGACACATCTTATATTTCTGTAATTTATATCCCTGAAATTATATCTGGTTCTGTTCAGGTTTCTGATTTTGATTTCAAACCATATATATGTCCATTATATAATGCCATTATGTCACGTTTGACTAATCAAGATCAAGACCAGGTTAGTATTTCACTATGAACTTCCTATGTGGAGAGGTTGCTTTGTCTAACTGTACTGCTTCTCTAGGAAGTTAGGAATGTGCTATTTCTTGTATAGGGCTTGTAGTTTTTACTTTTGGTGATCATATCACGGCAAACTTACCTGCATGCCTTCCTGTTATTATGGACCAAATGGGGAATGAGGTAACCCGCCTTACTGCAATGAAGGTTTGTTAAAATGAATTCATTAATGCCACTTTGTTAAACCGCTCAAGTTTTTATCCAAGTTGAGGGCTTTGGTAGTTTTATAGTTGCACTTTTATTTGCTGTTGGTCATTTTATTTGCTACTCTATTATCTTGCAATACGCTAAGAGGTCGGTAACTATTGTCTGAAGAAAGTAGATACTTAAAATTATTTTTACCATTTCTAATGGAGATGATGGTTAAGCTGAAGTATTAAAGGTTTGCACTATCATATATCTATTATTGATATTGGTATCTTTTATAAGACATGGTTCTGCTCATACCTTCTTTGCCATTACCTTTTCTTAATCAACATACTTTCCGATATTCATATGCTGACTTTGTTTTGGTATGTTGAAATACCAAGTTTGATGCTTACCCTTAAATTGATCTTCAGGTTTTTGCAGTCATAGCCGCTTCTTTGGTAGTCTGCATTAAGCCTGATGCATCAGTTTTTATGATATAAATGACCAAATATATTTATTATGAACTTCATTTTTTAAAAGATGATTATATGTTTTATCATCTTGAGTACATATTACTTTACAATTATCTACTGTGTTCCCTCCTGTGTCTCCTATCATATCATTTTGTGGATCCATCACTAAAAGTAGATTTTATGGTTCACAATTTAGTATCATTATAAGGATCCAGTGAGAATATTAATTAAAATAAGAAGATCAAAAAGTAATTTTATTCGTTAGATCTTGCATCAATGGTCATGATAAAAAAAATGGCACAATTGTAATAAACCACTAAGAATACTCTACATTTCTAGATGAAAAGAGGGTAAAACTGTAAATTAGATTTATTATACCTTTATTATCAACCATGAAGATTATTCCCCCGAGGAGAGTTTAATGCAACCCGAAATAACCGGTGGACCTGATTTGACCCGATCAACCACCCTATTTCCCGTTCATTACTTCGTTGATTCAGTTACATGTAAACAGACACGTGTACCATCATCAGATACAAAGCATAAAAAAGACACACACACTAAACAAAAACACACACTATCGACTCTTTTCTCTCTCTCAAAGACGCAGGTTTTCTCCATCATATGGCTTCTTTGGTTTCTGTTAATTAGGGTTTGGTGGTGGGAGTGTCGCGATTTTCGCTTTTCATAATTGAAGAAGTGTATTGTTGGGGATTTGCATGGTGGGAACAACAAGGTAAATTGAAAACATTTAATTTTCAAATTAGGGTTTTGTTATAATTTAGGGGTTTTGTTGATTTGTTAATCTTGAAACTTTTGTATGCGGTTTCTGTTAAATTGTAGCCGGACTTTTTATGCAGAATTTAAATGATTGAATTTAATTTTATATGAATATGGTGGATATGAACTTATATGTGATTTTGATGATTAGTAGACTGTTGATATGTAAGCCGACTCAAATAAGCTCATAAGAAAATGGAAGATAAAGTGTCTTTGCTTTGTTAGCATGTATAATCTGAGCCTTCCACATTGATATTGACATTCTTGTTGTTCTTGCTTAAAATGACTTGCTTATACTTTAGGCTTATGCTTCTTTGATGCCACTGATCATTTCATTGCTGCTATCCGTGGCGTATGATAATAGTGACGGGTGTGTGATGATGGCAATAGGCTTATAAGCTGCAAAATAAGCCGAATGATAATTTAGCTGCATATATATTATATCAGACCATGGTTTACTGAGCCCCATATTTTGGGAAGCCAGTCACGCGCGTATGCTTACATTGCCCTTTCTTGATACTTTGTTGATGATGCCTTTCATTTCCTTATGCTTGTTATGATTTGCGTGTTTTTAGTGGCACGTGTTCGGAAAACAAATAAATGGTAAAAGGACGATGCCAACCCACATTTGGCTTATGTTCAGAAAATACACGTTGCTTATCGCGCTTTTTATTAGTTTTTATGCGATTAGAACGATGGTGATACCGTTTGGGAGGGGTTGTGATGAGTACAAATGGGTTAGATAGTGAGTTATGTAATATGGCAACTGAGGCGATTATGAATTTTTTCTGCGTTTACTGTTTTGGGAGGCGTAGTTTACTAAAACCCGTATCTTGGCGGGGTGGCCACATGGTCGCAGCCGTTATGGGTTTTTGATGTCGCCTTCACACTCGCATGCCTGAGCCTCTTTTATGCTGATGCCCACATACATAGTTAGAAAGAAACAACATAATCACATATCTATTAACCATGAATATTATTCCCCCGAGGAGAGTTTAATGCAACCCAAAATACCCGATGGACCTGATTTTGGGCTTGCTTATATTTTAGGCTTATGCTTCTTCGATGCCACCGATCATTTCATTACCGCTATCCGTGGCGTGTGACGATAGTGACGGGTGTGTGACGATGTCGATCAGGCTTTGTAGTAGCGCTAAAATTAAAGCCGAAGATATATTTCATCTGACTAAATAGCTTTCTGTGGCCCTTATTATGGCAAGGTAACGTGTTCATATCTTAGAAGAATTAAGGATTTACGGTTCTGGGCTTGCTTTAGTTTTAGAGCTAGATTGCTTCTTCGATGCCCATACTGATCATTTCATTGCACGCGATCCGTCGGTCATGTGATGTATCTAAGTGACGGGTGTGTCACGATGGCAATAGGCTTATAAGCTGCAAAATAAGCTAAAAGATAATTTAACTGCATATATATTATATCAAGACCATGGTTTACTGAGCCCTATATTTTGGCAAGCCCAGTCACTAAAGCGTAGGGGTTACATTCTCCGACCTTCTTGTTACTTTGTTGATCAGATGCTGTTCATTTCCGTTAACGCTTGTATGATTTGAGTCGATTATTGTAGCCGGCTCATCATGTTAAAAAAAACATTATACATGGTCATAAAGGACTATTGCCAACACACATCTTGGCTTTTTGTTATGCAATATACGCATTCTGTAATTGCTCGCTTATTTATTATTTTTTTATGTGATTAGTACAACGCGATGGTGGATACCGTTGTGTGGAGGGCTGGTATGCAGTACAATGCGAAAGTAGTGAGTTTAGTGTAACTATGGTTAACATAAGTCAGTTCATTTACTATGTTAAATGTGGATGTATCGGCTTAAACAGAAAGTTCTATTTAGTTTTTTAGTCTTATGTTTGGATTTTGCTGGGAAATGAATTGAGTGGAGTTGATAGGAATTTACTTATTCAACTATCTTATCGCTTTATTTATGTTTTTTCTAGAGGGTGGTTTGAGTTGGCTTATGTTAAAAGTAGGAAAATAATTGGTTTTAGAAAATATTCGATCCGCAAAATGCTTATTTCTTGTAACAAGTAAAGCCACAACAAGAAGATAGATAAGCGTTAAAAAAAGAGTATTATGAACCTGCTTATTGGAAATAACTCATAGCTTATAATAAGATAAGGAAGTTCGGATGATCCAAACACGTAAAACTGTTGATCTGCTAATAATAAGGAATATTGAACATCCTCTTAAGCAAGCCTCATATGATATTTAATATACATAATAACATCCTGTATCGACGAAGGATGATTTAGAGGATGACTCTTATGTTTTGGTATATGATTGCATTGTTTCAGGCAAGCAAAGTTGCAAATGAGGCTCTTAAAATCCCTTAACGGGGTAGATCAGGACATCTCCAAGTTATGCGGGTATTTCTTATGTTTAATCTCTAATTTTATACAATTCAATTTAGTCGTCAACCACTATAAAGCTTTTGCAAACAAAATTTATAAATCAACAAATATATTTAAGGCAAACATTATAAGCTCTTAATTTAGAAAAAAATAGAATACCATACCTTATTGACTCCTTGGACGTACCCGCTGGACCATACCCTCTGAACCATGATCCCTGAACCATAAGCCCTAAAAAACATCAGCAGCTACTACCAAAGTTGACAAGTGACGGCTAAAAAAAGATTTTAGTAGGATACTGGGTCAAAAGGCGGATTTTCCATGTGGGTTGGATTGAGTGAACCATTATCACGCAGTTATTTTCGTATATCCAAACACTCCATTTATATAGACGAAAGAAAAGAATCAGCCACACACCATTGTAATATAAATTCTTTCGTTTGCAAGTGATGACGCCATTTATTTTTAAGTTGATTCCCGTGGTTGTACATCTTGGAGTATTATTGCGTTGGTTCTCACCTGAATTTCCCACAGAGGTGATCTACTTTCCTCAAAGAAGTTTTACTAGCAAAATCCGATAGGTGTTATGATTAATGTAGAATGTTATGAGTTTTGTTACTATGTCTGTAGGTGGTGGAGAGGGAATGATGAGCAAATCACAGAGTTGGCTGTTTCAACTAGTCATCCTTAGATGGCAAGTGTAGGGCTGTTTCAAGTGTAGCTATGCAGGCACTTGGCGTCACTCAACACAACATGCATGTCAAAATCTTCTTTACGAGTAAGCAATTTAAACAAAATGATCAATCCAAATCTGTAGATATCAGTTGCCTCACATAAATACGTTTTTTGAGTTTAGATTTCCATAGATTATTGGATTCTGATGCCGTTGTGTAGATGAACGAGTATCCATTTGTGGCGTATTTCATCTGCCCATTGTAACAAACATAATTATAAGATTAGTTGAAACTTAAGAAGCAAGTGGCGATATGCGAAATTGAGTTGTTAGGTTATCTACTAGCGCAAAGGTACAAAGAAAAGAAATTTACTAATAGTAGCTTGCAGAGACTATGGTATGCTGAAAGACGCGGATCTAGCATTTAAAGCAAATCATTTTCCTAACGAATAATGTCAGATATATATCCGTTCTCAACATAGGGTATTTTGGTTTCAGATATTACTCGAAATAATTGGAGATAAGATGTATAAAATAAAGATGAAAGATAAAAAGATATAGGCTTTAACTCATGGATACATATGAAATTTGACCAGTGACCTTTGCAAAAGGCTTGACTATAGCAGGTGAGTCATGGACAAAAGCGAATGATACTTGATACATTTAAACGCATATAATTATGCAGAAAGTATCTGCTTGCTTGATGCCTATTAATAGGATTCAATGTTATGATGGTGGGGATTTTTTTAAGACACTTTGCGGCTTAGAACATTAGTAGTCTTTAAGAAATTGGTAACTCTTGAATAGTGATGGTATTTGAGAGATAATGCTATTGTATCTACATATTTAGCTTTTTTATGATGTTCTTACAAACCAGATTATGTGGACAAACCAACTCTCTATGGGCCCTACGAAGTATAATCGAACATTCCTTACCAATTTCTGACCAATGTCCAAATAGCTGAACCGTATAACTTACATGGTTATCTTCGTCTTTTGCAGGTTGTGGGATCCTTATTTAATTTGCAATTCCAGAAAATCATATGTGGAGCAATGAATAGATAATACACAAAAATCAGAAGTAAGAGCAATGGACATGGGCGCAATTATTTACATAGCTCCACACACTGCAACAACCATGAAGGTCTTAGAAAGAGGGAACCAAGGATATTCATTGATCAAGACATGAGATATGTACGTAATGATATACTCATATATGCCGTCAACAGTTAGGAAGGTAATAGGAAACCGTACTTCTGATGTACTTTACATACTGCGTTCGGATGTATACTAAATTCGCCCTGACAAACATCCCGCGGCAACGCGCGGGCTTAAATCCTTGTTAATTCATAAAAATCCTAAACAAAAGTAAGAAATACAAAACAAAAACATCTTAATTAAAAACGTTGGTCGTTTATAGATAAGATAATGGTACAGATTTGTCAGCTTCTTAATATGGACATTGATATGGATTTTTGACCTAAAAATGTCAACAACTATCAAAACTCAAGTACATATGTATTATCTTCACAATAATATTTTAAAGTGTGTGCAAACTATACATCACCAAGACTATGCATATTGTAGATTATCTTAAGGGTAGAGCAACCTTGGCCAACCTTACATTATAAAAATTGGATTATATGTACAAACCCGTTGACTTCTTTTATGATTACTCATCATATCTTTTATCCTGTTCTAAAGATACAACGAGTATTTGATTGTTGGATAATAATATTTAATATTTTATTTGTTATATACTTCACACTTCATTCACAATTTCAATATAAAATAAAGTAATTATTGGCCACACCTTCCAAAAAACGATCGTAAAGGATATAGCTTTTGGTCTAAAATTCACATACCCTATTT